>PISX010015017.1:0-51047 GCA_004024625.1 Mellivora capensis | reverse complement strand
TTTTTTCAAATATAGTCAGGCTTGATATTTTCCTCCTAAGTAGCTAATATTCAGAGCAAACTTCTAGGAATCAATTTTGTTGTTAATTTCATCCTTCTCTTCAAGTTGTTCCTCAGATATACCCATTCTGATGGTGCCTTTGAAGAGCAGCCTGCCCGCCATCCTCACATCAGTCTTACTCTCTTTATTCTAAATGACTCTTTAGTCTTTTTGGCATACTTAATATGTTCCAACCTAATTTTACTGTTACTTTGTTTTCTTCTTTCCTTATTGTATCCTCCCCATACACAACATAGAGCCGAAAGTCCAGTAGAGAGGTATTCATTTCTATTTTGTTTACAGATAATAACTGTGTGCCAGTGGCAACTCGTGGCACATAGTGAGGTGTTCATTAAATTGCTGGGTGAAAATAAACGAGGAATGGTCTTTAACAATAGAAGCAAACTTAGCTAGTGAGAAAGGTTGCACAGAGTACTCACATACTGATGAGTGGGCATGTTGATACTAAGTAAGGAGATAATTTTTAGATGCTTTATATATGGGATCGTTGGTCAAGATAACATTTTTTATGCTTCTGAGTAGCTTTTAAACTTACTGAAGTTTTTCCATATGTTGAATCATGATTAAAACTGAACATTAGGGGGAGCCTGGGTGGCTCAGTGGATTAACTATCTGACTTCTGATTTTGGTTCAGGTCATGGTTTGAGTCATGAGTTCGAGCCCTGCTTCGGGCTCCCTCTCCGTCTGCCCCTCTCCACACTCGTTCTCTCCCTTCCTCTCTCTTCTCTCTCTCAAATAAATAAATCTTTTAAAAAATTAACATGAATCTTATGACATAGAATTAACTGTGGTATCTGACTCATAGGTCTAAGATAGTATATAAAAAGACATTTCCACACTTCCTGACCTGGGAGCAGACCTCCAGTGAATGTTAATGATTTTGTAAATCATTCTTAATATTGCAGTTATCATTGTTATTAAAGGCAGTTATTTCATTCTTCATTCTAGATAGGAAGTGTGTGCTCAGGATAAACGATGTGTTCAAGCATATAAAGTCAAGAGAGTGGCTGTGTTTTCATTCATTTTTAGAAATATGAATGCTCTTTGTCAATATTGTTAATATTAAAAGTCATCGTTTGCCAGTTTACCTAAGGAAACAACTTATGGATATAAATTGGCAAATCAGTAATACACCAAAAACCAAGCCATTCCATACCTTTCTCATTATCTATATTAAACTTGTGCTCCATCTCCCTTTATGCACAAAAATAGACAATAACATACACACACAGACACTCTATATATTGTTTCTTATACATTTTACAAGATTGGAATCATAAAATCTGTGGTAATACTATACTATACACATTTCCCTAGAAATTGGTTTTCTCCTTGGATATATTTTCATAGGCATTCCTCTAGGTCATCATATACTTAAGGTTTTAGGTTTTAAAATTCAAGTCAAACTCAAATGAGATTCATTAAGTGGTAAGATTTCCCTTAAAAAATTATTTTCCCAAAAAGAGCCAGTGTACATAACCATGAAAGAATAACTTTCTGTTGTTTAAAGCCATGCAAGCTTGTGGTACTTTGTTATAGTAGCCCTAGGAAAATAATACGCTCGCCTTCAGGATCTTGCTTAAGTTGTTAATTCTCACTAATGTGTGTATATGTGTGTGTGTGTGTGTGTGTGTGTGTGTGTGTGTATTTTTTAAGTATCTTATTTCTTTTGGAGAGAGTTCTGCGTGTGTACGAGGTGGGGATGGCAGGCTTCATACTGAGTGTGAGATCATGACCTGAGCTGAAATCAAGAGTTGAATGCTTAAGCCACTAAGCCACCCTGGCGCTCCTCACTAATCGGTTTTTACAGGTAGAGTTTTCACATCTCTTTGTCAAGTTATCAAAAACTTCTTGTGGGAATTTTAATCTGATTACCTCAAAATTACAAATAAAATTGAGAAAATGTAGTATCTCCAAAATAGCAACTTCATATTTGAGAGCATACCTAAGTGTCTGTAATTTAAACCCTTTATAATAAAGTTTTATATTTTAATTATAGATCCTGAAATTTTCTTAATATGTACTAACAGCATTTTGTGTTTCTGCTGCATTTTTGTATCTTTTTCTTTTCTGCTTTCTACCTCTTTCTGTAATGTAAGGACTATTGATATTTTAAAATTTATACCTTTGGAGGGCACCTGGGTGGCTCAGTGGTTAAAGCCTCTGCCTTCGGCTCAGGTCATGATCCCGGGGTCCTGGGATCGAGCCCTGCATCGGGCTCTCTGCTAAGCTGGGAGCCTGCTTCCCCTCTCTCTCTCTGCCTGCCTCTCTGCCTACTTGTGATCTCTGTCTGTCAAATAAATAAATTAAAAAAAATTTATACCTTTGGTCCATTTTCTAAAGAATATATTCTGTATTCTCACATTTCTGCGTTGAACCATTCTTTCTTCCTTTCTTCCAGCTTTACTGAGATATGTTTGGCAAATAAAATTCTGTGTATTTAAGGAGTCCATCGCGGCATACATATTGTGGGGTGATTATCACTGTCTAGCAAATTGACATGTCCATTCCCTCACATAGTTACCATTTTGTGTGTGTGTGAGAACACTTGAGAATTAATGGTGTGCATGGGAGACATTTATTGTAAGGATTAAATGAGCTAACCCATTGGCCTTTAAATAAGAATGTGTTAAGTGTTAATAATCTTCATTATTTTAAGTAAAGAGTCATAGTGTCAAATGCACCTTGGGTGCAAAGAATTAAATTTGTTATAATTCTTCCTCCATGACATGCTGTCAGTATTCATCCATGCCTGCCTTGCTTTTATTTACTTACTTGTAATAACGTAGAAACACAAGTCTGTCATTGAAAATCAGAACCACAACGTTGATAATAACCTGCATCTAACTCCGTGTCCACCCTAGGGACTCCTGCCATGGCCTCCCTCCAGTGGGGGTTATCATCACTCTGATTTCTGTTCAGCACTCCCTCGCCTCCTTGTCTCTTGCTGCGTGTAATCTTATTTGGCTCTTCTTTTTTTCATTTTGTTAGAAGTTTTATCCTCATTTTTGTGTGCTGGTGTGGTTTATTACAGTTGACGACTATGGAACATTCTGCTGGGTCTCTTTACCACTAATTTCACTGGGGCTTTGGGTGATTAACTTGGTTTTTGCTATTGTGAGAAGAAGTGCTGCTGTGAACAGCCTGATGTTGCCTGCTCTAATGAATAAAAGTTTCTCTCGGGCCTTCCCTAGGAGGGAAATAGGTGGGTTCCGGGTTAAGTAAATGTTCAACTTCAGGCGGTTAATGCTAAATCATTTCCCAGATTACTTCCACTAAGTCACACTCCCAGCAGCAGCGAAGGAGATGCTGTGAATTGACTTCCAGCCCAGCACTAGGTGTCGTCGGTCCTTTAAAATTTTGCTACTGAGATGGAGGTAGAAGGTACCCCTTGGGGTCTTGATTTGCATTTCTCTGATTAATAATGACATGGAACGCTCCTTCATAATTTCCTTGTTATTAATACTATGAATGAATATCTTACCATCAAAATATATTTGCTGTAAGGTTTTGGTTTTTTTGTAGTGAGTTGTTATTCAGTGAGTTTTCTAATACTCCCTAGTTTCTAAGAGTGCTATTAGGAGTGAATCTTTATGCTCATTAGCTGCCTTTTTTTATGAGAGTTCCATTCTAATTTCCTACCTTGCCAAGTTTCACAGCCATACTCCTCTCCTACTCACTGTTGTAAAAACCCAAGGCTTTAAGATTACCCAGTGTGGCTGGGCCTTCCCACCATTTGCGTCTTCATCTTAATTTACTCTTCCAGTTATTTTCTCTTCATGGATTTGGACCCCTACTTTATTATGAACTCAACTCTACATTCCGAAGGATTTTTGTTGGGGTGCCTCTGTGGCTGAGTGTCCGACTCTTTATTTCAGCTCAGGTTCATGATCTCAAGGTTCATGAGACCGAGCCCCGTGTTGGCCTCTATGCTCAGTGAGGAATCTGCTTGAGATTCTCCCTCTCTCTCCCCCTCCACCTCTCCTGTTGTCCCTACCCCCTCCCATGCTCTCTATTGTTCTCTAAAATAATTAAAATCTTTTTTTAAATTTTTAAAACATTTTATTTATTTATTTGACACAGACACAGTGAGAGAGGGAACACAGCAGGGGGAGTCGGAGAGGGAGAAGCAGGCCTCCCACTGAGCAGGGAACCCGACGCAGGGCTCAATCCCAGGACCCTGGGATCGTGACCTGAGCTGCAGGTAGCCGCTTAACGGCTGAGCCACCCAGGCACTCCTAAAATAATTAAAATCTTTTAAAAAAGATTTTTGTTATATTTTCTCCATATTTCTAAGTTTATAAGAGATCAGTCTATCTTAGATCATCTACATCAGTGATTCACAAACTTAAAATGTGACTGAATTGCCTGGGGATGTTGGTAAAAATGCAGATTTTCATTAAGTATCTCTTCTGATGAGCCCAAGACTCAATTTGAACATGTTCTCAGGGATCGCCTGTGATGCTAATCCTTGAACCACACTTGGAAGTAGCAAGCTCCTGCCTTGACTGGCATAATGGTGGAAACAGGATTCCAGAATCTGTTTTCCCACCTGGTCTCTAAAAAAAAAACAGGTCTGCAGTGATTTTTGTGACCAGCTCTCCTGCAGTTGCCCTGGAAGCAACATGAGAGTGAAAGTCACAACAAACTGGTGGGGAAAAATGTCAGTTTTCAAGTTGGAGCTTAATCTTGGCTAAAAGGAATTTACTTAAAGCTCCTGCATCCTAACATTGACCATTAGTTTTCAATAGGAAGTTAACATGATGAGTAAATATATATCCTTTAACATGAGATTGACTTTTTCCATATACATGCCTATATTGCTGTCATCCTTGATTTGCCAAGATAATTGGGATATATAATTGACTCATTCGATCCCCACAATAGATCTGGAGGCAGATGGAAGAGCATCCTGAAACAGCCAAGGGTTTTCTGGTGGGTTAAATGGGATGATGCTCATGAAAGTAGTCAGTGCCTGACCTCTAAGTAATCACCCAGGATAGGTTATTTATGGTTTCAACATTAAGTCCTTTGGTAACATTTAGAAAAGTTTTGTAGAGTACTTCATACACCACTAGAATATATGATTATAGTTTCTAGATATGTTATGCTTATCTTTGCTGTCAGTAGATTGTCTTCCAGGTGATAGTTACTGGTACAGCAGGGAAATGACTTGCATACTTTTTCTGACTACCCCTCTTTATATTAATACTTAATACATGTGCTTTTGTATATATAATTGTCATTGATGCACCATTAAAACGTAAGTTAAAAATGCTTCATCATTCTAATTAGTAGCATGCACTGCCAACTAGAACAAATCAGATGGAACAATTGCCTTTTTTGGTCTCTGTCCCTACCTGGCCTTGCTTGGCCACCCCATGTTTTAGACATAGTACATTTGCCTGAAGTGTGGGATTTGGGCCCTTCAGGAGAAAATATAAAAGGATAAACTTCACCAGAAATGCATGAAACTCAAATTCAGTACTGACCTTTGGATATAAAAATAGTGATTATTATTATTTTTTGATTGGAAGATGAGAAAGGTAAACTTACTTACTGGGCAGAATTACCCATAGATTCAAAATTTTGGATGCAGGCTTCTACATTCAAAATGGGATGCTAGTATCTTTTCTATGATATGATTTCTTAGACATCAATTCCTATTAATATGATGTCTCTTTTTGAGCCTTATATTAAACTTTCCAAAAAACTGTTTTATTGCATTGCTTTACTTGGTCCTCAAGGGAAATCTTTTGAGAGAGAAAGAATAGATATCTGTTTGGTAGGAATATAGTGAAACCCAATGAAATAAATCACAGGAAATTGTTTAGCAAAATGCCTGATAAATAACTCAGTATATATTTATTATTATATAATGTATTACATATTATTATTATGCTCATTTTAAGCCTGATCACCTTATGATATGTATGGGAACTTCAGAGTTGAGAATATTCAGGGATTTCTTTAAGAAAAACACAATGTAAGCATCTCAAATTAAGGTTTTAAGATTTTTTATTTTTATTTATTTGAGAGAGAGACAGTGAGAGAGAGCATGAGTGAGGAGAAGGTCAGAGGGAGAAGCAGACTCCCCATGGAGCTGGGAGCCCTATGCGGGACTCAGTCCGGGAACTCCGGGATCATGACCTGAGCCGAAGGCAGTCGTCCCCAAATTAAGGTTTTAATTTCATTTTCTTCATTAATATTTTAAAATATCAAGGTAGTATTTTGTCAAGCTCCATTGGGAAATTATACAAAGGTGAGTTTTGAAATTTATATTTTCCCTTCATTATTATTTTAATTTTTTTCCTGATAGGAGTGTGTCTTTAATTTTTTTAAAATTTAAATTCAGTTAATTAACATAGTGTATTATTGGTTTCAGAGGTACAGGTCTTCGATTTATCAGTTTTATAAAACCCAGTGCTCATTACAGCACATACCTTCCCCAATGTCCATCACCCAGTTACCCCATCCATCCCCTCCCCTTCCCTCCAGCAACCCTCAGTTTGTTTCCTGTGATTAAGAGTCTCTTACGGTTTATCTCCCTCTCTGGTTTCATTCTTATTTTAATTTTTAACAAATGCCTGGTGTACCTTTTTTTTGTACACAGTGAAACATGTATAGATCCATGAACACGTATGATGGAGATGGTGGTTTTCATTTGTTTAAAGATGGAATCATTCTGTTTACATTTCTACTGTCTTTTGCCCAACACAAATAGTTATATTTCACCATCCTTTTGCCAGTGCAGATAATATACTATCAATACAAAAACTTGGTTAATGCTTTAATATTTTATCCTTTAGTTAACATCATAGTAGTACAGGATGGGATGTAACTGAATAACTTGTACATTTTACACATATTTTGACAAATTCATGTTGATAATTATGGTTCTTGACTAGTGCTGTTTTTGAGGCACATCTGTGGTTTAAATTTTCATAGTTTGATTAAAATAATACTTTGTACCATGACAAATCTCCTCCTCTGCTCTCTTCTCCGAAAGCTTTTCCTTTTGAAATAAAATTGTACATATTTAAGGCATACAACTTGGTGACCTGATAGACATAGTGAGATAATTACTACATTCAAGATAATAACATATCAGTGACTTCACATAGTTACCTTTTTACTGCTTTGTGGTAAGAGCACCTGAAATCTACTCTTAGCAAATTTCCTGTATCCAATATAGTACTATTAATTGTAGTCATCATGTTGTACATAAGATCTCTAGACTTATTCATCCAATATAAACACCATTTTGTAGTTTTGACCGACATTTCCCCATTTTCTTCACTTCCCCACCTTTGCTAACTACCATTCTACTCTCTGCTTCCATGTATATGACATTTTTAGATTTCATGTATAAATGAGACTGAAGATTTTTCCTTAATGTGTCTGGCTTATTTCACTTAGCACAATGTCCTCCACGTTCACTCATATTGTTGCAAATAATAGGATCTCCTGATTTCTTTTTCTGATAGATCCTTGTTAATGTAGAGAAATGCAGCTGATACCTATATGTTGATTTTGCATTTTGCGACTTCGCTGAATTAGTGTATTCTAACTCCGTGTGTGTGTGTGGACTTTAGGAATTTCTACTTAGAGAGTCATGTCATCTGAGAACAAATAATTTTACATCTTTCTCCCCAATACGGATAACTTTTATTCCTTTTTCTTGTCTCATTTCTCTTGCTAGTACCTCCAGGGCTATGTTGAATATAAGTGGCAATAGTGGCCATCTGTGTCTCATACTAGATTTTAGAGGGAAATTTTTCAGTTTTTTGCCATTGATTATGATGTTAGCTGTGGGCTTCCTAAATGGCCTTTATCATGCTGAGTAAATTTCCATTTATACTTTGTTTATAGTTCTTATTATGAGCAGATGTTGGACTTTGTCAAAGGCTTTTTCTGAATCTTTTGAGATCTTGTGTTACTTAGCTTTCATTCTGTTGTGTGGTGTATCACATTAGTTGATTTGCATATGTTACAGCAATCTTGCATCCCATGTAAAAATCCTACTTAGCTATGGTGCATAATCTTTTTGATATGCTGTTGAATTCAGTTTGCTAATATTCTGAGGAGTTTTTGAATCTATGTTCTTCAGAGATACTAGCCTGTAATTTTTTTTCTTGCTGTTTCTGAAACTTAGCTTTTAAAAACTTTTAGCAGTTTCTTCATGTAGAGGAACTGAGTTACATCCTTTGAAAAATAATATATGGTACTTAGTACTAAAATGTAATTATATTTGATGTATTCTCCAAAATACTCTGCATCATACTTTTCTTCGCTCCCAATACAAAGTAGGTGTTCTTACAGGTTAAGGTTTTAGATTTTAAAATTCATCAGCTATGTGGGAAGTATTTGCATGTATATAGTAAATGTGGTTTTAACATTATTCCCTGTGACTATAATGTTTCCCCACAGCATTTGGACTGTTGATTCTGTTACTCTGTTCTCTGATCAATTCTTGGTGCCATGATTGTTTTATATATTAGAGCTTTAGAAGAAAATTTGAAGACAAAATCCTCCAAGTTTTGAAGGACTTCTTTATCATTTTTGGTTGTTACTCAAATGAAATTAATGCCATTTTTTTATTTAAGAAAAGTAAAATCACCTTGAAACATTTAATATAATTAGCTTTATAGTGTTCGATCTTCTAGAATCATAAGTATATACAGCTGTTTTCTGTGTTCAGAATAGTTTGGAATTTCTTTTTTTAAGGAATCCTGACCAATCCTTGCTAATTTGTTTCCTAGTTATTTCACTTAAAATTTTTCTTCAGCTGGGAAGGGACTTTTTCCATTTTTTTTTTAAGATTTATTTTTATTTACTTGACAGATCACAAGTAGGCAGAGAGGCAGGCAGAGAGAGATAGAGGAGGGCAGGCTCCCCGCCAAGCAGAGAGCCCAACACGGGGCTCAATCCCAGAACCCCAAGATTATGACCCGAGCCGAAGGCAGAGGCTTAATTCACTGAGCCACCCAGGCGCCCTTCCTTTTTTTTTTTTTTAATAAAGATTTTATTTATTTGTCAGAGCACAAGCAGGGGGAGCAGCAGTCAAATGGAGAAGCAGACTCCCCACTGAGCAGGGAGCCCTGGGACTCTGTCCCAGGACCCTGGGAGCATGACCTGAGCTGAAGGCAGATGCTTAACTGACTGAGCCACCCAGATGTCCCTCCTTTTTTTTTTTTTTTTTTAGACTTAAACTCTACCCCCCAGTGTGGGGCTCAAACTCAAGACCCTGAGATGAAGACTCGCATGCTCTACTGACTGACTCTATCCCTCATTTTTTTTTTTTTTAGCTCTAGTTGAACACACAGTGTTGTGAATGGATTTTTTCCTTCTTTTTTCTTTTGAGTATAGTTGACATACTAATGTTAATGTGAATGGATTCTGTTTCCTTTTTTTGAAATATGAGTATAGTTGACACACAATATCACATTAGTTTTAAGTGTGTAACAGTGACTCACCACGTTTGTGTTATGTAAATTATTTTTAATCTTTTTAAAATTTTGGCTATATAGACGAGCTGCTATTATATTGTTTTGTCTGCTCACTTAAGATAGATGCTTTCACCATTTTTCACTAGATTTTTTAAAAGAATTCATTAATCATAATATCTTCTTCTGTTTAGATTGTATTTATTTGAGAGAGAGTGAACATAAGCAGTGGGGGAGGGGCAGAGAGAGAGGGAGCCTGATATGGGACTCTATCCCAGGACCCTGAGATCATGACCCGAGCCAAAGGCAGATGCTTAACCAGCTGAACCACCCAGGCGTCCAGCCATAATCTCTTCTATAACTTGCACGGCAACCAACCTCACCGCGATTGGTAAGGGCTACATGTCGCACAGAGCACGTCAGACAATAACTTAGCTCCCTCCGCCTTTTCCATCTTTATCTTTTGAAATTGCAGTAGGTCCACACCCTCAGGTAAACTTTTTGGATGGATTTGCTGCCTTTTCTTTTAACAATTGGACAGGAGTGCTTTGGGGCAGCTGGATGGCTCAGTTGGTTGAGTGTCGGACTCTTGGTTTTAGCTCAGGTCATGATCACAGGGTCAGGGGATTGAGCTTTAGGCTCTCAGCAGAGTCTGCTTGAGATTGTTTCCCTTTCCTTCTGCCCCTCCCCCTGCTCACTCTCTTTCTCTGAATAAATACAAAACTAAAATCTTAAGAATAGTAAAGCTTTAATTCAGCTAGAAGGAAAGTGTGTTTCAAAGTATTTGTATCATTAGCAGGTAACAGTATAAAGTCTAAGGAGGAAAGCAAATACCTACAAATGTGTTTCACTGGGGATGGAATCAAATGTTTGAATAATGTATTTTGTTATATTTGCATGTTGATTTTCACTTTTAAAAGTGTTTTCTACGTGTTGCTTTATTGAATCCTGAAACCATACGATAGAAGTGAAGATAGAGTTTATGGTATAAATCTTTGTAAAGATTGAAACAATCCATGTAAATTCAGTCAACATACTGCCTGAGAAGTAAGTAAATGGTCAGTAAATGTTAATAATTGTCAAAATTATTAGTACCAGTTCTAAGAACTTGTTTTATTTTCTCCTCTGTACAGAACAGAAAATGAGATTGCAAAGGTTCTTTTTTTCTTAAGATTTTATTTGTTTGACAGAGCACAAGTGGCAGGCAGAAGGAGAGGGAGAAGCAGGTGCCCCGCAGAGCAGGAAGCCTGATGTGGGACTCAATCCCAGGACCCTGGGATCATGACCTGAGACAGAGGCAGACACTTAACCAGCTGACCCACCCAGGCGCCCCTGGAAAGGTTCTTGTTTTAATCACCAAGAGGACCAAGTTACTTAATAAAGAAAATTGTATTTTTAGCCCAACTTGTGAAAGATTACAAACTTGAGAAGTACATAATCTTCTCCCACCCGCCTATGCCACAGCCCTAACATTTAAAAGGTATATACAAGTGATTCTGGATAGCAAAACTCAATGTTATATTGATATTACCTTTTCTCAAACACATCTACGTTATTACAGCAGTTTCAATTTAACATTCCATTATGTCTCTGGAAATTTGTCAAGGTGATTTTAAAGTTCATTGGTAAGACTAAATGACTGAGGGTGTTTAAAAATACAAAATATGAGAAGAGAAATGAGAGGAATATTTAAAGTATCCTATAATAAACCATTATAAAGCTATAATGAATAAAAAAATGCAACAGTGGCATAGAATTTGGCAGATAGCTGAACCAATCTAATTTTTCAGATTTAAGCAAATTCATTAATGTTTTTTACATAACTCCAACAATATTGTTGGTAATTTTGTTTCTAGATATTTTACAACTTTTGTTTCTCTTGCAAATTTACTTATTTTTCCATCGTACTAATCTCCTACTGCTGTTATATAGGAAAGGTACTGATACCAGTGTATTTTATTTCTGCCTAACACCTAGCATCTCACTAGTTCTTGTTATTTTTCCGTTGGTTGTAGAATGATGGTCATGTCATCAATGTCATGGATCCATTGTTAATGTTAAAACCAAGTCGTAGGCTCAGTTGTCATTGGTAAGTGGTAATGTGTCGTCGAAGCTTCCTCCTTCCTGACTGCCTGCTCTAGTCATGTCAACATGGTTTACTAACCCTTGTATTTACCATCATACCCTAGTAGATGTGCTGTAATCACATGGCTTTAAAGAAAGTAGAGTGTCCTCCTTAATGTGTATGGACCTCATCTAAGCAGTTGAAGGCTTTAAAAGCAAAAACTGAAGCTTCCTAGGAAAAAAAATTCCACCTCAGGAACTGCATCTCCAGTTACCTGAGCCTGGTGACTGGCTTCAGATTTCAGACATGCCAGCCCCCCAAGCTAATAAGGCAATTCCTTGAAATGAATCTCATATACAATATGTATCTTCTCCAGGTCTATACTTATGTCATCTATATATCACTCTGTTCTGGTTCTGTTTTTCTGTAGAACCCTGACTGATAAACATATCTTAAAACCGTCTTTGGAGTTGTCTTAGCTTACCTGATAACACAACTTGGAACTTCTGGGAGAGATCTAACAATCTAAAATGCAGCCAGAACCTTCTTGGTCTAATGAGAGGTTTGTAAAGTACAGGCTTTGCTGCTATTATCTTTTGAGAGACTGGAACAGTGGTTAGTATTTTGCATGGCTTTGTGTTTGAAATTTTAATGGGTATCATCATCATAATTTAGAAACAAAATGATAATAGGAAAGAAAGAAATGAAGACAGGTAGGGAAACAGTCACAGGCAGGCTTCCTTTTATAGAGAGAAAACTGTTAGGCATTTAAAAGGTGGGGAAATGTTGATTGAAAAGCATTGCTGCCTGAGATGGGAAAGCACTTCTCTGGATGAGAGCAACAGCATCTGGAATTGACTTGGAAATAAGACAACGGCATCTCCACTCACTTTTCTCTAGCTTAAGAGGACGCAGAAGAGGACCTCAGTGATGTCTGTGAATCCAGGTAGAGGGACAGAGCATAGAATGGGTAATCATGTGTGAAGTATAAGCTTACACGCAATCTTTTTGAATAGAGAGGCAGCATAGCCTGATCCCTGGGTCTGACTGCCAGCCCAAAGTTGCCCCTCCCTAGCTATACTTCATCTTGCAATTTGCTTAACTCCATGCCTCAGTTTGCTTGTCTATTAAATGGGGATCATAATCATACTGGGGATTAAGTGAGCTAATACATATAAACTACTTAGAACGGTGCCTGCCACATAGAATAAATGAAATATATGGTAATGGTGACTATTAAGAATGCAGTCTAACGGGGCACCTGGGTGGCTCAGTGGGTTAAAGCCCTTGCCTTTGGCTCAGGTCATGATCTCGGTCCTGGGATCGAGGCCTGCATCAGGCTCTCTGCTCAGTGGGGAGCCTGCTTCCCCCTCTCTCTATGCTTGTGTTCTCTGTCAAATAAGTAAATTTAAAAGAAAAGAATGCAGTCTAACAGTGAAGATTGAAATTGTCTCGTGTCTAGTTTACACACATTCACATCTTTGGTAGTTAGGTGCATAGATTATAAATAGGAAGCCATTTCTTTAGTAATAAATACATGTACATAATCTGTTATAGAAATTATATCATTTGCATCTATGTTGGTTTTCACCAGAAGTATTTTTCCAGTTTTATTAAATTGAACCTTATGAGAAACTTGTGAGTCTAATGTAGTAATAGTGTTCTCATGAGGATTAAATGGTATTATTCTTATAAAAGTCTCTTAGCAATTACTTGAGTGATTTTATTATCTATTTTTATGGATGTAATAATTTGAAGCCTTGAAACCTTAAGTGGTTTCTTTTAGTTGGCATAACACATGGGTGGCCTGGGTTCTTTTTTGCTAAATTACAAAATTACTTTTCTTTCTTAAATTGCCAGTATTCACAACTGTAATACTTTCATATTGTAACTGGTGGAATAGGCAGATAAACATAAAGAAGGAGCTTTGTTTCCACACTCCTGAGATGGTGGAATGCCTACATCTTGGCCCATGTTGTACTAGTTTCTTGCCTTCAAACAAACACAAACCTTACATACACATGTGAGATGTTCATTATTACCATTTGCTTTTACAAACATTTTTTTAAAATTTTACACTTTTAAAGACGTATTTTTTTAGAAGATTTCATTTATTTATTTGAGAGAGAGAGAGTGAGCAGGAGCAGGGGGAAGGGCAGAGGGAGAGAACCTCAGGCAGACTCCCTGCTGAGCGCAGAGTCTGACATGGGGCTTGATCCCACACCCATGAGATCATGACCTGAGCCAAAACCAAGTTGGGCGCTTTACCTACTGAGCCACCCAGGTGCCCCAACTTTTACAAAATTTTTAACCATAAATACATTACTCTGCAGCTTACTTGTTTCATGCCACAATATTTTAGGACATCTCTTCTGGTTGGTGGTTCTCAACAGGGAGAGGGCTTGTTCACCCCACCCCAGCCCCAGAGTAGTAGATCAGAATGCATTACTGGAGGCAGCATGCTGCTGGCATTCTGTGTGTCGATGTCAGGAATGTGGTTTAATCCAGCACAGGACAGTCTCTCTCTCACACACAGACACACCCCCGCCATCTCAACAAAAAAATTCTCTCACCCTAATGTCAGTAGTACCAAGGTTGAAAAATCCTTTTGTAGGTCAGTAGAGCTATAGCTAACTATTTAAATGGTTGTAAAACATTATATAATAGTGACAAACTGCAGTTTGCTCAGTTCTGTTAATTATGAGTCATTTGAGAAGTTTCCCCAGTTTTTGCCAAAACAGACAATGCTGCAGTAGACATTCTTGTTCATAGACCTTCACATGCTAATTTTCTTTCTCTTGGATACATTCCCCTCTTTGAGACTGTTGGTTTACTGTTTAAGATTTTAATAGTTCTCTGAATCACTTTTCAAATTATATGGAATGACTCACACTCCATCATTAATAAGTGAGAGTGTCATTTCCCCAACATTCCGCTAGGAACTGGCTGTTATCTATCTTCTATAATTTTAGCCAGCCACTTGTGTTAAAAAATGATGTCTCATTTTACCTTAATTTGCATTTACCTAATTATCATTAAGCTTGAGCAGCATTTCATATATTTATTAGCTATTTGGATATTACCCTAATCCCTATTGATAACTTTCGTTGACTTTTTTCTATTGTCCTTTTACAACAATATTTGGAAATACATTCTATACTGTGGTTATTACATTTTATCTATCATGTGTTGCAAATATTTTTCTCATTCTTTGTCTTCTGTTGTAGCTCTTTACATTTAACAAATCCTGGTTTCTATGTATGTTAAGTTTTTTTTTTTTAAGATTTTATTTATTTATTTGTCAGAGAGAGAGAGAGCGAGCACAGGCAGACAGAGAGGCAGGCAGAGGCAGAGGGAGAGGCAGGCTCCCCGCCAAGCAAGGAGCCTGATGTGGGACTCGATCCCAGGACTCCGGGATCATGACCCGAGTCGAAGGCAGCCGCTTAACCAACTGAGCCACCCAGGCATCCCCCAAGTTTTTTTTAATTTAATTTTTTTGTCAGTGTTCCAAGATTCATTGTTTATGCACCACACCCAGTGCTCCATGCAATATGTGCCTTCCTTAACACCCACCACCAGGCTCACCCAACCCCCCTCCTTCCTCCCCTCCAAAACCCTCAGTTTGTTTCTTAGAGTCCACAGTCTCTCGTGGTTCATCTCCCCCTCCTGATTTTCCCCAACTCACTTCTCCTCTCCAACTCCCAATGTCCTCCATGTCATTCCTTATGCTCTCCAAGTAAGTGAAACCATATGATAATTGACTCTTTCTGTTTGACTCATTTGACTCAGCATAATCGCCTCCAGTCCCGTCCATGTTTGTACAAAAGTTGGGTATTCATCCTTTCTGATGGAGGCATAATACTCCATAGTGTATATGGACCACATTTTCCTTATCTATTCGTCCGTGGAAGGGCATCTTGGTTCTTTCCACAGTTTGGCGACTATGGCCATTGCTGCTATGAACATTGGGGTACAGATGGCCCTTCTTTTCACCACATCTGTATTTTGGGGGTAAATACCCAGTAGTGCAATTGCAGGGTCATAGGGAAGCTCTGTTTTTAATTTCTTGAGGAATCTCCACACTGTTCTCCAGAGTGGCTGCACCAACTTGCATTCCCACCGGCAGTGTAAGAGGGTTCCCCTTTCTCCACATCCTCTCCAACACTTGTTGTTTACTGTCATGTTGATTTTGGCCATTCTAACTGGTGTAAGATGGTATCTCAGTGTGGGGTTTTTTTTTCTAAAGATTTTATTTATTTATTTGACAGACAGACATCACAAGTAGGCAGAGAGAGGAGGAAGCAGGCTCCCCGCTGAGCAGAGAGCCCAATGCGGGGCTCTGGGATCATGACCCGAGCCGAAAGCAGAGGCTTTAACCCACTGAGCCACCCAGGCGTGCCCCCTTAGTGTGGCTTTGATTTGAATCTCCCTGATGGCTAATGATGATGAAAGTTTTTTCATATGTGTGTTAGCCATTTGTATGTCTTCTTTGGAGAAGTGTCTGTTCATGTCTTCTGCCCGTTTTTGACCTGATTATCTGTTGTGTGTGTTGAATTTGAGGAGTTCTTTTTTTTTTAAGATTTTATTTATTTGAGAGGGAGAGAATGAGAGAGTGAGCATGAGAGGAGAGAGGTCAACGGGAGAAGCAGACTCCCTGCTCAGCAGGGAGCCTGATGTGGGACTTGATCCTGGGACTCCAGGATCATGACCTGAGCTGAAGGCAGTTGCTTAACCAACTGAGCCACCCAGACACCCTAGTTTGAGGAGTTCTTTATAGATCTTAGATATCAGCCCTTTGTCTGTACTGTCATTTGCAAATATCTTCTCCCATTCTTTGGGTTACCTCTTTGTTTTGTTGACTGTTTCCTTGCTGTGCAGAAGCTTTTGATCTTGATGAAGTCCCAGAAGTTCATTTTTGCTTTTGTTTCCTTTGCCTTTGGAGACATCTTTTTTTTTTTTTTAAGATTTTATCTATTTATTTGTCAGAGAGAGAGAGCGAGCGAGCACAGGCAGATAGAGCGGCAGGCAGAGGCCGAGGGAGAAGCAGGCTCCCTGCCAAGCAAGGAGCCCGATGCAGGACTCGATCCCAGGACACCGGGATCATGACCTGAGCTGAAGGCAGCCGCTTAACCAACTGAGCCACCCAGGTGCCCCGCCTTTGGAGACATCTTGAAAGAAGTTGCTGTGGCTGATGTCGAAGAGGTTACTGCCTATGTTCTCCTCTAGGATTCTGATGGATTCCTGCCTCACGTTGAGGTCTTTTATCTATTCTGAGTTTATCTTTGTGTATGGTGTAAGAGGATGGTCGAGTTTCATTCTTCTATACATAGCTGTTCAGTTTTCCCAGCACCATTTATTGAAGAGACTTTTTTCCACTGTATGTTTTTTCCTACTTTGTCGAAGATTAGTTGACCATAGAGTTGCGGGTCCATATCTGGGCTCTCTACTCTGTTCCACTGGTCTATGTATCTGTTTTTGTGCCAGTACCATGCTGTCTTGGTGAGTGGTGATCAAGTAAAGCTTGAAATCAGGCAACGTGATGACCCCAGTTTTTATTTTTCTTTTTCAACATTTCCTTAGCGATTCAGGGTCTCTTCTGGTTCCATACAAATTTTAAGGTTGTTTGTTCCAGCACTTTGAAAAATGCCAGTGGAATTTTGATCGGGATGGTATTGAAAGTGTAGATTGCTCTGAGCTGTATAGACATTTTAACAATGTTTATTCTTCTGATCCATGAGCATGGAATGCTTTTCCGTCTTTTTGTGTCTTCAGTTTCTTTCATGAGTGTTCTGTAGTTCCTCAAGTACAAATCCTTTACCTCTTTGTTTAGGGTTATTCCAAGGTACCTTATGGTTCTTGGTGCTACAGTAAATGAAATAGATTCTCTAATTTCCCTTTCTATATTTTCATTGTTAGTATATAAGAAAGCAACTGATTTCTGTATGTTGATTTTGTATCCTGCCACATTACTGAATTGCTGTATGAGTTCTAGTAATTAATTTTTTAATGTCTTGGTGAGTTTTTGTTTTGCCTTAGGACAGCATACCCCACTCTAGCTTCATACACATATTGTTCCACATTTCCCTAATACTTTTTCTACTTAGATCCTTAAAACATGCGGAATTTGTGTTTTACTTGGTAAAAAATAAGAGTCCACATTAGTTTTCTACCTCATTAGATAATTTCCATACAGTTAATTAACAAATCATCTCTTCCTCGCTGATGTAAAAACTTGTTCCTATATATTCCTGAACCTTTTGTTTTATACTTTTAATTTTCTTGTAGTCTATTTTTTATTTCTATGGGAGGACTGTAGTACTTTAGTTTTTTTTTTAATTCAATTAGCCAATTTATAGCACATCATTAGTTTCAGATGTAGTGTTGAACAGTTTATCAGTCTCATGTAACACCCAGTGCTCATCACATCACGTGCCTGCCTTATGTGGTGTTTTAGTTTTATGATAGATTTTCATTATCTGGTTATGCAGATCCCTCTTTGCTATTCTTTTTCACTAAGGTCTTAGTTCTGGATGATCATTCTTTTCAGTAAACACTAAAATCATGATGCCAAGTTTTAAAAATAAAGCTGTATCAACCAGGGCCCTGGCAGGAAACAAAGGACACCTTCACCTAGAGAACTGGATTTAGTGAAGGGGCATATGTGAGTGAGGTGAGGGGACGGCGGTGCAGGTCAGGGCTAGCTGGAGCAAGCGGCCGTCACCACCTCTGGGCCTGAAGATTGAAGGGAAGATAGAAGTTACCAGAGTCCTGAGACTTGTGTTTTGGATAAGATTAACTCTCCTTTCTTTTTTTTATAGATTTTATTTATTTATTTGACAGACAGATCACAAGTAGGCAGAGAGGCAGGCAAAGAGAGAGAGGAGGAAGCAGGGTCCCCGCGGAGCAGAGAGCCCGATGCAGGGTGGATCCCAGGACCCCGAGATCATGAGCTAAGCCGAAGGCAGAGGCTTTAACCCACTGAGCCACCCAGGTGCCCCTAGATTAACTCTCCTTTCTATTAACAAACGGTTCTCAATGATATAAGGGAGAGTTGTTAACTTATGGGCATTTATTTTGTGTAAAACAACTATCAAAATCTCATATAAATTCTGTTTCAGAAACTTGTCTCCCGCAGCTCATCCTCCCTGGGAATAGGTTGGAGCAGGAAATACAGGATTTTAAATAAACAAATCAAGACAAGTTTGTCTATCGGTAAACAGTGCGAAGAAATGAAACAGTAGGCAGGATTGGGGAAGGGAGCACCGCCTTACAGACAGGGTGGTCAAGACTGGCCTCTTTGAGACGACACTATCTGAATTGAGACCTGAGTGACAAGGAGCCATCGAGGAAGCGCTCTGGAGACCGTGTGTTCCGAGCAAAGGAGGACGTCAGGGTCAAGAGGCTGAGGTGGGCTGGAACTTGGAAATCTGAAAAACAGAAGGAGACTGGTGAACTGGAGCCCTGAGGGTCTCGTGGATCATGATAAGGAGATCGGGCGTTGCTCTATGTACACCGGCATAGCACTGCAGGGGTTCTAGCAGGAAAATGCCATAGCTTCCCCTCCTCCATTTTTCTTTCGATTTGCTACTAAAATGAGTTATAATGTATGAGCCTGCCTCTTACAGCATATACATCCAAATGCTTTCCAGTTGTTCTAATTTATACCTACTTTAAATTAGAGTTTGGTTCTGTCCAGATCGGTGTATCCTCCATGGCTGAGTAGATTATTTGAAAATAATTGCTACTTAGTTGGTTAAATAAATTTAAAAAGGTATCGTACCTTGATTTGTATGTCTTTAAGTAATGGTGATAGTGCCACTAATTTTTTCTTTTTTTTTTTTTTGAATTTAATTAAGGCGGATTAGTCTTAATGCTTAGCAGTCATCCATTTTCCCACCGGGATATGTAGCATATGCCGCCGTGTGCCCCCCAGGCCCCCCGTTCAGGACTGAGGCACTCTTTCTCTCAAATGGTAAAGATGTTGATGTCTGAATGCCTTGCCAAGATCATACCTCCCCCAGGGGGGCTGGCTCTCTTCCAGTGACTATTCAATGCAGGGGTAGAGGCTTGGCTCCCCACCTTAAAAGATGGTCACCTCCAAAGGGCTAGTCCAGCTTTGAGCTCTCTCGGGAGGAGAGGGAAGTGATGGACTCCTCTGTCTATGCACACTCTCTTCACACACTACGGGGTTTGGTCCTGATACACTTACGACATAAAATTCCCATCTCAGAATTGTTTCCTGAAACAGGTTGTTAGTAATTCAGCACTTAATCATTAATTAGTCTTTAGATTTACCCCTCTATCTGGCATATTGTAAAGCTATTTTCCTGGTCTGTTATTCATCACTCTTGTTCATAGTCTATTTTAATTAAAAGAAAACTCTGTCTTCACATGAGGGCATATTAATAATCTCTCCCATTTGAATATTGTTTTTACATACATAAAACTTGTTCTGGTTTTTTTCTCCAAAAAATACTAGCCTCTCAGTGCAAGGCTTCTTTATTTATGGAAGATTTAAATTTTTATTTAGTGAAGTATAATGCTTTTTTTATAAAATATGTTCAGGGTTAGTAAGCCTCTGCCGTCAAATCTAAAATAGTAATCAATATTGTCTCCTATGTCTTTTTTAATGATTCCATGTTTTAAAATTTTCTTTTCTTCAACCCATTTGAAATTCATTGAGAGACAGTGAAAATCTAACCCTCTGTCCCCCGGTATATTCAACTTAACCAACCAAATTTCAGCTGTTTTGCTCAACTGTTCTTTTGGTCTCTCCTTAAGCCACTACCACAGTATTTGAATTATTTTAGCTTTCCAGCACTCACTTAATAGCTGATATGGCAAATATGCTCTCATTTTTGCTTCCTTTTTTTTACATTTCTCCTGAACTAGAGCGTCACTTTGTTAAAAAGAAAATCTGAAAGTAATATTTGGATTTTGATGCAATTACCTTAATTAGAAATCAACTAGAAAAACTAGCATCTCTATAATATTGAATTGTTCTATCTAGAAGCTGATGTATATCCCTCAGGAACAATTCCTAGATTTCTACATACAAGCCCCAGTCTGATGTTGGTACTTGACTCTGCATTTCACAGTTTCTTCTTCTGTTTGTGAGTGGGGAGGTCACTTACTAAGTTGTGTAATGTAGACAGTTACTTAATCTCACTTGCCCCACTTGCTGTATCTGTAAAGTGGCGAGAATAATAGTCCCTCCCTGAGGGGTTTGTTTGGAGTTTGAAATGAAGTAACAGACACAAGGCAGTCTTACACGGATGATCCGCAGACACCGCTATTATCCGTAAGCCCTACCTCCTCCAGGAGGTAGCTGTTCTGGGATTGCCTGTTAACTTTAGCCACAAGTAATCACGCAATGAATATTTGACACCTGATGCCTGGGAACCTGCTTTTATTGTAGGCCAGCCACTGTGGTGGGTGCTGGACAAAACGTGGTCAAGGAAACAGATCTGGTCCCTGCTCCTATGGGGTTTCCAGTATGTTGGGGACAGACAGATAATTAGATGGTACGCAGTTAGAGATGTGGTTATCTCTCATTAAATAGTAATGTAAAGGAAGAACTGCATGTTATGAAATACTAGCTATGGAGACGCCGTTTGGGCAGGTGGTAGGGCTGAGCAGCGATGACATTTCAGCCAATACTGGGCATGCAGGGAGCCGATACCAGGCAGAATATGCAAGACGGAGCAAACAGCATGTCTGCAACCTCTAAGGCAAGACAAATCTCATGTTTAGGTGCGCAGGTCACGGAGAAGCAGTGTTCTCTGATAAAATGAGCCTGGGTTCTGGGATCACATGTACTTGAAATTAAATTCCAACTCCTGTCACTTAACTGTGGGCACTGGGCAATTTTGGCCTCTCCGAGGCTGGGTTTCTTTATTACAAAAGGAGGTGGGTTAGCCACCAGTCTTCCAGACGTCGTGAGGGTCCCGTGAGATCATGTGCACAGGGCCTCGTTACCACAGTGCTTGGGGTGGGGGAAGCGCCCACCGAGGCAGCGTTCTCAGGTATTACCGGTAGACCTTATTCCACTTTTTTTTAAGGTTATTTATTTATTTGACAGACATCGAGAGAGAGAGAGAGAGAGGAGAAACACAAGCGGGGGGGGGGGGGGGCAGGAAAGGAAGAAGCCGGCTCCTGCGGAGCAAGGATCCTGATGGCGGGGCTTGATCTCCCAGGACCCTGGGATCATGACCTGAGCAGAAGGCAGACGCTTAACGACTGAGCCTCCCAGACAGACACCCCCTTATTCCACTTTCTTAAGGACTGGACTCCACTTTCATGTTGCTTTTTTTTGTGTGTCTCCTTACATCTATGACTCCTTTAGTGCAAAGTGGCTTCAAACATAGCAGTGGCTGTTTACTGAGTGTCTCTTATGTGCCTACACCATGGTGCTTTTTTTTTTTTTTCACACATTGACTCCTTACAACACTATCTGTAAGGTAGGCATCGACCTCCATATTCTGAAGGGGTGAAAGCCAGTGCACAGAAGAATTACTGGTATAAACCAAAGCCACACCGTCAGTAGCAGCTTTGAGCCAAGATTTTGAAAGAGGCCATGCAGCTTCTTCCTCCTTCACAGAGTTGGCATTACAGCTGAACTGTACCCAGGACTCACGCTTTACCCTCCGTTCTAACCTCCCCTGCCAGGTTCCTTAATCTTGTGGTCTCCTGTTTTTGTCATCTTTCAGGTTTATCGTTTACACCATTTTCTTTTCTTCTACCTTGACTTCTCTTAACAGTGATTCTGGTTCTCTACCAAAATGATATGCTTGCAAATTGATTGGGTAAAACGTTTCCTACAGGGTTGACTCCATTTCGAGTCCTTCTACCTAGAGTCAACCCTGTGAAATCCTGTGAGCAGTGTTTTGATAAGACTTGGCCAACCCAGTGCACAGGAACCAGACAAAGTCCACGCTAACTTACCTTGTCCTTAAATGAAGAAGGAGCACATTTGGATCCAGGGATTGATACAATTTCTAGCACTAAATACATTCCAATGTGTTGGTCTATGAAAACTGTTTAAAAATTAAGAGCAAAGACCTTGAGTTTTAGCAAACTAAGGTCATGGCAAGTTAAATAGCTGATCATGTAGATTATCAACAAGCCTTGTACATTGTGGAACTTGCCAGCATTGGAATTAAGTAGATGTATTCAAGACACACACCTTCAACTGTCTGGTGGTTTTATTGGTACAGGAAACCCAGGTGATATATTTTTTAAATATTTTATTTATTTATTTGATAGAGAAATCACAAGTAGGCAGAGAGAGGGGGGGAAGCAGGCTCCCTGCTGAGCAGAGAGCCTGATGTGGGGCTTGATCCCAGGACCCTGAGATCTTGATCTGAGCTGAAGGCAGTGGCTTAATCCACTGAGCCACCCAGGCGCCCCCCAGGTGATATTTTCTATCTATAATTTCTTTTGAGGCAGCATAGTCATTTAGAAATGCCTTTCCAGAATTTAAAGAAGAAGAAGAGGCTTTTGAGACAGATTATGCACAATGCCAAAAGCAGTAACTTCAGTCTGAACTCAAGTCTCATCTTAGCAGAAAAGCGATAGCTTCTTTGTAGAGCGAGCATCCTAATTATGCTCATTAATTACACACCGCCCACAATGAGAACAAATGATTCACAACTAAGAGAACTTGGTGTAAATTAAATCCTGGGTTCTAGGAAGGAAAGTTATTCAGTAAGATGGTTTCTAAGTTGTTGAGTAAAGGACTTCATCGAAAGGTTGTATAGAAGGTCCCTGTGTAAGAGCATTTGGGTGGCTAAGTTGGTTAAGCACCTGCCTTCAGCTCAGGTCATGATCCTGGGATTCTGGGATTGAGCCCTGGGTCAAACTCCTTGTTCAGCAAGGAGTCTGCTTCTCCCTCCTCCTCTGCCCCCCACCCCTGCTCATGCTTTCTCTCTCTCTCTCTCAAATAAATAAAATCTTTAAAAAGTTTTTGAAAGGAGATCACTGTGTAGAAAAGGTTTAAAAAAAAAAGCTATTTTGGGGTCCAAGGAAGAGCCTGTCCCCACTCTCCAGGGCCCAATGAGGGCTTCTGGGGACAGTTAGGAAACTACTGGTTTAAGTGTCTTCAAAATGAATTTTCATAACTAAAAGGAAAAGAAGGTAAAATTGTCCACCAGATGAACTTTTCCTGGATATATGAGGCAACTTTTCTCTTTCCATCTGAGGTAGTAGTTTCATTTGCACAGCCCAGAGCTCCTCTTCAATCATTTATCTCATTTAAACAAACTCTTAATCTCCAGTGGCTATTAAGCACACTTTAGTTCATAGCAACAGCCCAAGTCAAGTTGGACAAATAAAATCAGCTCATGTCTTATTCATTCCCACATATTAACCTTAGAATTTGTAACTAGCATTCTCATAGCGAAGCAGACAACAGGTGACCTTGTGCAAAGATTTCTCAATTTCTGGGAGGAGAGCTTTTGAAACAGGAAGCACCCCCACGGGGCGGGCAGTTCAGGATCCAGAGCAGAACTTTGCCATTTGCTTGTTCATTGTATTTTCAAACCTTTTATACAAAAGTCAATAGTGCTGATTTGGAAGTAATTCTGCAGCTGGTGTTTTTAATGGCTGGAAGGGCCACTTGAATGTTACTCTAGATGTGGGAATAATTGAGGCTGAATAATAGATGTTCACATTTTGTCTGACAATTTAGGAGAATAACTTGGTCCAAACACTGAAAGAAATGCATTACAAGTGGTTACTGTATTTTTTTCTAAAGATTTCTTTAAAAAAAATGTGAGAGTGAGCCTGTGCATGCTTGCAAGTGGGGGAGGGAGGAGGGGGAGAGAGAGTCCTAAGCAGACTCCAGACCCATTCTAGAGCCTGACGTGGGGCTCAGTTTCATGACCCTGAGATCATGACCTGAGCCGAAACCAAGAGTTGTATGCTTAACCTACTGAGCCAACCAGGCGCCTCTGGTTACTGTATTTTAGCAGTTAGCTTAGTTTACTCGAATTGAGCTAAATTTGCATCACCCATACTCATTACACTGAGGCCAGCTGAATGGATATCTTTGTAACAAATATAGCCAGGTTTAAGGAGCTGAATTTTCTAGGGATTCCAATATTCAGTAAGAAATCCCTGCTTATATTTGCCCCTTTCCTTGGGAGCTGATTAAAAAACCGTGCTGTTTTTGAAAATTTTACTAGCTGATTTTTTTCAAACAAGTGATTGTTCAGTAATGGAGGAGGTAGTTTTGCTAGAGCTGAGGAAGAGGTCACATGCTTTCGTGATTGACGAGAAGTGACTTACACAATAGGGAGATTCAGAGAACCAGTTCTTTAAGTGGGACGTTTGACTTGACAAATCTTTTTATGGAGATGCAAAACGCGCACGTTACCTTACGTCAGTATAACCAAAGAACATTTTAATTGAAGATAGCAAAAAAGACAGTTAATGGCCTGCTCTGAATTTATTTCAAGGAGAAGTTATGCTTGAAGTAAGACACACCCACACAGATGTACTTTATCTGCTCTCCATCAGGAGACTAACAAAAGTTGAGCAGTTTGGATTTCTGATGACAAGTAAGTATTTTGGTGAGCTACTAGTGGGAAATAATGATATAGGAGGCATTTGCACGTAAGAACCATGTTTGTTAAGCTGGGGGTTTTATCCTTTTGTCTAAAAGTTTTATTTATGTACATGTAAATATATAATAGTTATATACTTAGTTGTCTATGCTCTTTTAATAGTTCATACTCAGTAAGTTACTGTAGAAACTTACATCTCATGTACTCTTAACTATTTTGCTGACCATTGATAGACCTTCCACATATATCAAGGTTGTGTGTGTGTGTATGCATCTGTGTTTCTCCAAAGAATGGACAACAAATTCAAGTAGCTCTAAGTATTGGAGACAGTGAAGAGAAAACAAATTTTACTAACTTTTATAAAGAAGTAACTAAGGTGACATAAGTTACTTCTCATAATGTGTACAATTCTATTTTACCTGGTCCAGGCTTTCTCCTTTCTGTCGAGCTGGAACAAGTATCAATAGCATCTCCTATCTGCAGCTTAAGCTTTAAGGAGGTAGCCAGGTTGAGAGTGCAGAAGCCTGAATGAGTTCTATAGAGTGAAGGAATTATTTGCTGTTTGGCAAATTGAGGAAATCTTAAGAGGGTTAAGGGGGATACAGCTTGGATTCCTGAAAAGATCAAGGGAGAGAGTAATAATAAGCTGCTTGAGTAGGGGCATGAGGATCGGGAAGAATACCAGTAATAAGATGCTTTTAAACATGGGTGAGCTTTTTCTTTCCCCTTAGTGGGGGGTGTGGGTACGTTCCAACATCGCCTCATTCACCCTTGACTACCTCTATTATCGTGGATAATTGAAAGCCATCTGCATTGAGGTTCTTTACTTTCCCATTATAACCAGAGAATCTATGCAAAAAATTGCCTAGCTGCAAAACAGACTCAAAATATGCAGCATCTAATGGGTAAGATCTCCCAGGATTTGATCTGAATAATCACATCAGGTGGTCCAGGGTAGAGCCCTTATAAAATGTTTGCTGAAAATCCCTAAAGTCTCATAATACTGAAATTACAAATCTTAGCTCTGCATTTTCTTAGAAAGAACATATCCCAAGTATCAAAGCTTTAAAAAAAATACCTCCCTAATGAATTTTCAAGGTCCAGGGTACAAAGCAAGGTACCCAGAATTAGGGCACAGAAATTACTAAAGATTTTTTTTAAAGATTTTATTTATTTACTTGACAGAGATCACAAATAGGCAGAGAGAGAAGAGGAAGCAGGCTCCCCGTGGAGCAGAGAGCCCGATGTGGGGCTCGATCCCAGGACCCTGGGATCATGACCTGAGCCGAAGGCAGAGGCTTTAACCCACTGAGCCACCCAGGCATCCCAAGATTTTTGATAACAACTGACTTAAGTGATCATGTGATTGAACTTTGAGTTCTAAGAAATTAAGCATTGCAGAAAATGCTTTCATAAAATCCTTAAAGCTGTCAAACCTGTTGTCCTGTAAAAGACCTTTAACAATTACAGGTCAGTACTAAGAAAATCGACTTACCAAATTGAAGAAGATTCTGTTTCAGTGTTTAATGATCCTCGTTATTATGACTTTTCGTTATTTAGACTTCAGTCCTTCAAATCACAACTCACACCCTGTATTTTTTCAATCTTAACATAGCCTCTCAATTTTTTGTGGATTCTCAAAAATGGCAGCTAATGTCAATCATATCTAAGATTTGTAAAATGTTCATATGTTCACTATCTTACTAAATCATAACCGCCCTGCAGTGCAAGGACTGTTATCACAGTTCTACAAACCATGGAACTGATGATGATGTACTTTATCCAGAATCACACAGCTGTTAAGTGATCGAGACACTTCAAATATTCCAGTATATGTGATGAGAAAGACAGTGGTAAAATACTTGGCAATGATGTCACATCACGTCATTAGTTTCCAGGGCTTCACTCTAATGGGGAACTCCCTCCTGAATAAAAGTACTATTTGCCAGGCACGGGTTTTTGGGTTTTTTTTTTAATTTTTAAAAATTTTTATTTATTTGAGAGAGGTCGTGAGAAAGAGTATGGGCAGGGAGAAGAGGGAGAAGCAGGCTCCCTGTGAGCAAGGAGCCCGATGCGGGATCCCAGGACCCTGGGATCATGACCTGAGCCAAAGGCAGTCACTTATCCAGCTGAGTCACCCTAGGCACTGTTTTAATTATTTCTTTTTTTTTCTTTAAATATTTTATTTATTTATTTGACACAGAGAGAGGGGAAAGCAGGCTCCGTGCTGAGCAGAGAGCCTGATGGGCTCAATCCCAGGACCTTGAGACCATGACCTGAGCCAAAGGCAGAGGCTTTAACCCACTGAGCCACCCTGTTTTATTTCATATGTACATTAAATCATTTAATCCTTGCAAAAATCAAAATGTAAATACGATTATTGTCCCAGGTTTTTTTTTAAGATTTTATTTATTTTTTTGACACACAGGCAGCGAGAGAGGGAACACAAGCAGGGGGAGTGGGAGAGGGAGAAGCAGGCTCCCCACAGAGCAGGGAGCTCAACTCGGGGCTTGATTCCAGGACCCTGGGATCATGACCTGGGCCGAAGGCAGACGCTTAACTGAGCCACCCAGGCACCCCTATTGTCCCAGTTTTACAGATGAAGAAACAGGCCCAGAGCTGAAATAACTTTTCCAAGGTCACACAGGTGAACAGGCAATGCCAGGATTCCAAACTAGGTCATCAGGCTCCAGAGTCTGTAGTCTTTATCTTGGCATCCTGCTGTTGGCCAGCAGGACTGAAAGTGAATCACTGGGGCTATAGTTAGTTTTGGGATTTAATTTCTGCAATCATAGCCTTGACTTTGGTTAGCTAATCTGACTAATGTCATTGAGCTTTACTGGTCATCCTTCATGTCTATATGGCATACGGTCAGAAGATTCAGTTAGGTAGTCCCTTCCAGGTCAAGACAAAAGTGACGAAGTCGTGTTCACACACAGCTCGCTCTCTCCTTTAAAATATTCAGACAAGTGGGGCACCTGGATGGCTCAGTCTGTTAAGCATCTGCCTCTGGCCCAGGTCGTGATCCCAGAGTCCTGGGACCCAGCCCCACATTGGGCTCCTTGCTCAGTGGGGAGCCTGCTTCTCCCTCTCCCTGCCACTCCCCCTGCTTGTGCTCTCTCTCTCTGTCAAATAAATAAATAAAATATTCTTTTAAAAAAATGGAAAAGAATAGAGGGAAAGCAAAACACACTAGCCACTTATCCTGGCTACAGGAACCCAAGCCAGAGATCAGGCCTGAACTTGGAGGGAGGTGTGAGGGACAGGTGAAGAGAAGCTTTACACTGGGTGTGAGCTTGAAGTTTTGATGTGGACTGGACTGGACTTCGGAGTCCCTGAAGTTAAGTCATGGAAATTTGACCAAAACTAGGAAGTCTGCGCTTCCAGTTGTGGAGCAGGGAGATCCTTCAGAACAGTGAAGGGAATGATGCTTGGGGGAAAAAAACCAAGTCATTTCCTATTTGTGCCTTATCTGTCTCAGTGCACTTCATAAGCTGGTTGCATTTGTGGATACAGGGTCTAAAGAGTGTACCCAGGGGCAGAGGTTTGGGAGAATCATTTTCCCCACCTCTAGGAGAAACCAGTATCTAAAGTTGAGATTAGTTTGGGGGGCTATTATTGGCTGACTAGGTGGTCTGTCTTTGAAAAGTGACTCTGACACATGGTCTGAGAATTGCTCTGAGCTGATGGAATATCCGAGATGTCCAGCTTTAGAGATCCTCAGTGAGGTCATCAAAGCAAACAGGCCCTTGGAGGTTGGGGAAGAATGCTTTGAGTCCCCTTGGGTGCTTTCAGATGAGTCGAGAGAGCTGGAGGACAGTGCTGTGTGGCTGGCTGCAGTCAAGGCCAAGTCCAGCCTCCTGACAAAGTAGTCCAGTTAGGGCTCTGCGGTCCTTTGAGGTTTTCAGTGGATGTGGATTCATAAGAGGGCTCCAAATACATGAGAAAACGGAATGATTTATCCACAAATGAATTGGAAGCCAAGCCATCTGGATTCAGCAAATTCATGGTCTCAGTCACTGTCATGGGGAAAAGACCTACGTAAGAAGAGAATGATGCTAAGTGTTAAAAGTGACATGAAAATGATCTTTGAGGGGTGCCTGGGTGGCTCAGTGGGTTAAAGCTTCCGCCTTCGGCTCAGGTCAACATCTCAGGGTCCTGGGATCGAGCCCCGTATCGGGTTCTCTGCTCAGTGGGGAGCCTGCTCCCCCCCACTCGCCTGCCTCTCTGCCTACTTGTGATCTCTCTCTCTCTCTGTCAAATAAATAAAATCTTTAAAAATCTTAAAAGAAAATGATCTTGATCTTTGAAACTAAGCAGTGTTTAAAGGATATCAAGGAAACCCAGCCTTTCCTCTGGCTTTGCAAGGGGAAGGCGGCTTTCTCACTCCTAAGCAACGCTCTCCCCCACAGTCCTCCTCTCTCCCTCTTTCCATGTCCTTCATTTGGAAGAGAGATGCTGTGGGAAGCTTTGTGGGACTAGGTCTTTTTTCTGTTTTTGAAAGAAAAGACCAAGCTCTCCATGTGTGTTGTTTTATGGGAGCAGTGATGGTCTCCCTAGGAGAGTGAGACAGCCTATCAACTGGTCAAATACAGCAGGGGCTGGGAGACTGGGTACCATGGAGCCTGAGATGCCTGAAAATCATCACATTATTGGGAAAAATCTTGGACTTTGGCAGGATATAGAAAGGGCTTCCAAGTCCACCTTAACCTTAGAGTAAAGAGAACTCAGATGGACATCTGAGGTGTATATGATTTTATGCAAATGATCCTTTCAAACAATATTTTTAAGTGCCTTGTCATTTTCATAAGGGAGAAACAAGAATAACTATTGAAATAATCTTTCATAGGAATGAGAACCATCCTGTTACCATGTGATCTTACAGCCGAACGACTAAATTTCACACTGACATTGGATGAAGTTCTATTTTCCTGATACCAGCCTGTCATTGACTTCAACAAGGAAAAGAATACGACAGACTTCACACACGTTTGGCATACGGTAAGTCCACAGTTAATATGTGTTGAATTAAATTTGTTGAGTTAAATTGAATTGGAATTTTGACGTTATTATATAAGAAATAGTATATAACCCACAAAGAAATTAAGAATTGATTGACAGAAATTAAGTATTGATATGGGAGAGTGTGGCTTATCACTTGTGATTATCGTGTATATGATGAGTCTGTATACGTGCGTATGTATGTGTGTACATCTATGCATCGTTATGTGTATGTAGTGAGAAATTCTGTCACGTCTGTTGTCCGTCAGTCCTGTCTGTTGGTCCTTTGACAGAGAAGGTATCAGTGGGACTGTGTGCTCCGTGGAGGAGCCTGCAATTGCGGTAGCCTGCCTGGAGGTGAATGCGGATCCTCAGACGTATTCACCTTTGGCAGGAAACCAGCAAGCTTCCATTCAGGCTTTCTTCCTACTTTCAGATCTTTCTTTATCTTCCTCCTTACACCTCATCCAAGGAGTCACTGTAATTGTCCTTTGGAGCACCAGCTGATATTCACAGCTTCCTGTGTCTTTGCCCAAGGGAAAAATGCTGGTTTCCTCTTTGCTATTTGGCAAATGTCAAAAGAAAAAGACTGGCTACACTATGTATTCCTTTCAGTAGCATGAATGAACATCCTGTATTTTTCCTCCAATCAGGAGAAGATTTAACTAGCTAAAACTTAATTAGCCTAAGCTGAGTTTTTTTCCTATTATTTCCCTATTTCTTCTCCTTCATTTGTTCCTTTTTATCTTTGAAGAATCCCGATCCTATGTACTTATAATCCCAGGCCTTTATATCTTTGTGTATTGTGTTTCTCTCTCTTTTTCTCAGTTCTGGGAGAATTTTCTGAATTCTTCCTCTTTACAGACTTGGTTTTCTGCAATAATCAGTTCACTGCCTCCATGCCATTGTATACTTAGGTTTTTCATCTGATGCAATCTTGCCTGACTTTATATTGTTTTGTTTTCACCTATGAAGTGTTTTCTCAAAACTCTTGAAAGACACAAAAATAGAAATGTTTTGATATTTTCTCCAGTTCCGTGGAGTAAGTCTCTTCCATTGGGAGAAACTTGCTCTTATTTCTTGGATTAGCCCCTCTCTTTGAGACTACCAACTCTTCAAATGTCTGGGAAGTTCTGTGTGTGATTTTTTTAAGTAAACTCCATGCTCATCCTAGGGCTCCCCCCCATGTTCCTGAGCCAGCCAGGTGCCCATGGGAAGTTGTTTTCTTTTCACATCCTAACAGTAATCTTTACTAAGTTCTACTAGTTGGGGTGTGTGTCCACACAGGTAGTTTATTTCTGGCAAGAAAAGTGGAGTTTCTCATTTATGCACTTTTATTTTGCTACAGTGACGATCTAGGAGTTATAAGTAAATATGGAGGGGGTTCCTATGGACAAGGCGAGGGGGTTTCCTATGGAAAAGTTTTTCTGTTTAAGATGGCAACATAAAGTTAGCTAGAGATCTTTCCCCTTCCAGAATTGTCTTGACTGCCCGTTCTGGGCCTGGTAAGCACTTTCCCCTCTCCTAGCTCATCACCAGTGCTAGAGGAAGAAAGCAGGCAAGTGAGCACCCCCACCTGCCACTCAGCCTCTGTAGGGGGGCAGTTGTTGGACTGTCCTGTCTCCCTCCTGTCATTGCCTCCCAGGTCCAGGAGCTTACCCGCACTCCCACACTGGGCATGGTGGTCTGAGGAGCTGCTGTGCATGGATTCCCCTCCACTTACCTCTTAACCTCACAATGTGGGGGGAGGGGGGCTCATTCATGTACAAAACAAGAAAAGGGTAGGGATAATGTATCTCTTGACTTTGTCCTATCCATACCACCCAACCTTTCAGAATGTCCCCAGTTTCTTGCCCTCTGTTTTCTAGCAATCATGTAGACTTTCCCTATTTTTATATTTATGTGAGCATTGTTTTACTTAACAAGATTGTCTACTGCAGCATTGTTTTTCATAGTGAAAAGTTGGAAACTAATAAAAGGTTAACTGAATTATTTATATCTGTTAAATATGAGGCCATGCCAAAGAATGTAAATCTGTATTTCTTTTTTTTTGATTATTTTTATTTTATTTATTTTTTAAATTTCTTTTCAGTGTAACAATTCATAGTTTTTGCACCACACCCAGTGCTCCATGCAATGCATGCCCTCCATAATACCCACCACCTGGTTCCCCCAACCTCCCACCCCCCGCCCCTTCAAAACCCTCAGGTTGTTTTTCAGAGTCCATAGTCTCTCATGGTTCATCTCCCCCTCCAATTTCCCGCAACTCCCTTCTCCTCTCCATCTCCCCATGTCCTCCGTGTTATTTGTTATGCTCCACAAATAAGTGAAACCATATGATGATTGACTCTCTCTGCTTGACTTATTTCACTCAGCATAATCTCTTCCAGTCCCATCCATGTTGCTACAAAAGTTGGGTATTCATCCTTTCTGATGAACATATAATGTATTATTTGCCCCAGGGGTACAGGTCTGTGAATCATCAGGCTTACACACTTCACAGCACTAACCATAGCACATACCCTCCCCAATGTCCATAACCTCACCACCCTCTCCCTACTCCCCTCCCCCCGGCAACCCTCAGTTTGTTTTGTGAGGTTAAGAGTCTCTTATGGTTTGTCTCCCTCCCGATCCCATCTTCTTTCATTTTTTCTTTCCCTACCCCCCAGACCCCCCACATCGCCTCTCAAATTCTTCATATCAGGGAGATCATATGATAATTGTCTTTCTCTGACTTACTTCGCTCAGCTTAATAACCTCTAGTTTCATCCACGTCTTTGCAAATGGCAAGATTTCATTTCTTTTGATGGCTGCATGGTATTCCATTGTGTATATATACCACCTCTTCTTTATCCATTCATCTGCTGATGGACATCTAGGCTCTTTCCATAGTTTGGCTATTGTAGACATTGCTGCTATAAACATTCGGGTGCACGTGCCCCTTCAGATCACTACGTTTGTATCTTTAGGGTAAATACCCAGTAGTGCCATTGCTGGGTCATAGGGTAGTTCTATTTTCAACTTTCTGAGGAACCTCCATGCTGTTTTCCAGAGTGGCTGCACCAGCTTGCATTCCCACCAATAGTGTAGGAGGGCTCCCCTTTTCTGCATCCTTGCCAGCATCTGTCATTTCCTGACTTGTTAATTTTAGCCATTCTGACTGGTGTGAGGTGATATCTCATTGTGGTTTTGATTTATATTTCCCTGATGCCGAGTGATGTGGAGCACTTTTTCATGTGTCTGTTGGCCATCTGGATGTCTTCTTTGCAGAAATGTCTGTTCATGTCTTCTGCCCATTTCTTGATTGGATTATTTGTTCTGTGGGTGTTGAGTTTGAGAAGTTCTTTATAGATTTTGGATACTAGCCCTTTATCTGATATGTCGTTTGCAAGTATCTTCTCCCATTCTGTCAGTTGTCTTTTGGTTTTGTTGCCTGTTCCCTTTGGTGTGCAAAAGCTTTTGCTCTTGATGAAGTCCCAATAGTTCATTTTTGCCCTTGCTTCCCTTGCCTTTGGTGATGTTTCTAGGAAGAAGTTGCTGCGGCTGAGGTCGAAGAGGTTGCTGCCTGTGTTCTCCTCAAGGATTTTGATGGATTCCTGTCTCACACTGAGGTCTTTCATCCATTTTGAGCCTGTTTTTGTGTGGTGTAAGGAAAAGGTCCAGTTTCACTTTTTTACATGTGGCTGTCCAATTTTCCCACCACCATTTGTTGGAGAGACTGTCTTTTTTCCATTGGACATTCTTTCCTGCTTTGTCGAAGATTAGTTGACCATAAAGTTGAGGGTCTCTATTTATTTTTAAGTGAAAAAATCATGTTATAGTATTTATGGCATAGTATCGTGACTATTAAAATTTTTGTAAAATTATATGTAAGCTGAGAAATACAGAAAATCTCGATGTCAGATGAAGGCATTCCAGCATTTGAGATGTGAATAAAATGTTTTGATCTCCCATCTCATGTCCTGTGGGAAGTCCAGAATCTCCCCCAATATTTCTATGAATTCCTGACAATTTATGTTCCCATGCTTACTTCTGAGTTCTAGGTTGTCCTTCCTTTTTTTTTTTCCCTGCTACTCAGCCCCTATTCTTTACTCTCCCAAACCACATTTTTTAAAAGATTTTATTTATCTGTCAGAGAGCACAAGTAGGGGGAACAGCAGGCAGAAGGAGAAGCAGACTCCCCACTGAGCAGGGAGCCCAACATGGGGCTGCATCCCAGAACCATGGGATCATGATCTGAGCCGAAGGCAGCCGCTTAACTGACTGAGCCCCCTAGGTGTCCCCCCACCCGCTCCTTTAACCAGGCCCCGGTTACTGTTACAGACGCGTGGCTTATTGTTACAGACGCGTGGCTTATTGTTGTTGAGGAGGAGGCTCTTTCCTGGGGGAGCTTACATTCTGGTTCAGGCCGTGTGTAGCTTCACTCACATGACCTGAGTGAAGGCAGGGGCAGCCAGTGGCCATCTTTGTTGTCAACTTTCTCTGGCTACCCCGTCGCAGAAACACTGTACGGCCAGCTCTCCTCGTGGGTGTCCTCCTCCAGCTGGGCTGCTCACTCTCGCCTTCTCATTGAATCCCTGCCTTCCTTTTCTCAATTTTTAAGATTTTTCCAGAAGAGTTTAGTAATTCATTTCTGATACTTCTTTGAATCACATGCGTGGGACCTCATCTTTCTTGTCTCTAAGTACTTACCCCAAGGCATTTAGCTAATCAAATACAGTGCCTTTCTTTAAAAGATCTCTGCTATTGGCTTTTCAAGTGATTAACCTTACTGCCTCACTACACATATTTATAGGTTTACAAAAATACAGAGCTAGAGACATAGAGTCATCCAGAAGGATGATACTATCTCTGGGCTGCAGGATTACGAGTGATTTTATTCCATATTCCATCATTGATAATCTGCATTTTCTATTTTCTAAAACAAATTTGTATTATATAATAATCTTTAGAAGGAAACAAAAAAGCTTCAGTAAATCTTATCTCAACCTCTCCAGCTTATCTCATTGAAATAGAATATAATTGGGACCCCTAGGTGGCTCAGCCGGTTAAACATCTACCTTCCGCTCAGGTCATGATCCCAGGGTCCTGGGATCGAACCCCACATCAGGCTCCCTGCTCAGCAGGGAGCTGGCTTCTCCATCTCCCTCTGCCATTCCCTCTGCTTGTGCTCTCTCACTCTCTCCCAAATAAAGAAATAAAATCTTAAAGAAATAGAACAGAATTGATCTTAACTTCTCTTTTCAGGATCCAGAGGTTTCTGGCCATGTGTCTTTTTTATAAATTGAAGTCCCCTTTTCCATACTAAATATGTTTTTTTAATTGAAGTATAATTGACATATACACTGTGCAGCTTTAAACTAATTTTAGCCAAATAAGTACAGTCTTAAATATACACACACAATTTGGATTTATACATATTACCTACAGAAAAAGCAGACTAGGGGTGCCTGGGTGGCTCAGTGGTTAGACCTCTGCCTTCGGCTCAGGTCATGATCTCGGGGTTCTGGGATCGAGTCCCGCATCGGGCTCTCTGCTAGGCAGGGAGCCTGCTTCCTCCTCTCTCTCTCTCTCTGCCTGCCTCTTTGCCTACTTGTGATCTCTCTCTGTCAAATAAATAAAATCTTAAAAAAAAAAAGTAAAAGCAGACTAAAACAGTTAAGTGTTTCACTTTTGGTTGAGAGAATCTTTCTGCATGATTTAAATTTTTTTTAAAGATTTTATTTATTTATTTGACAGACAGCGATCACAAGTAGGCAGAGAGGCAGGCAGAGAGAGAGGAGGAAGCAGGCTCCCTGCTGAGCAGAAAGCCCGATGTGGGGCTCGATCCCAGGACCCCGGGACCATGACCTGAGCGGAAGGCAGAGGCTTTAACCCACTGAGCCACCCAGATGCCCCATGCATGATTTAAATTTTCTAAAATATTTTATTTATTTGACAGAGGGAGAGAGGGAGCAAGTACAGAGGGGAAGTAGGCTCTCCACTGAGCAGGGAGCCCATTGAGGGGCTGGATCCGTGGACCCTGGGATCATGACCAGAGCAGAAGGCAGATGCTTAACTGACTGAGCCACCCAGGTGCCCCGATTTTAAATTTTTTAAGGATTTATTTATTTATTTGAGAAAGAGAAAGCGTATATGCAAGCAGGGTGGGAGAGGCAGAGGTTAGAAAGAGAATCTTAAGCAGGCTCCAGGACCAGTGCAGAGCCCAGTGCAGGGCTTGATCTCACCATCCTGAGATCGTGATGCTTTACTGACTGCGGCGCCCACTGCGTGATTTTAATTTGTTTGCATCCAGGCTCGTGTTTTACTGTTACTTAAAAAAAAAAAAAGAAACACGCCCACAAAACCTACAGCAGGAGCTTCTCTGGAGCCTTGTAAATTCATTTTCCCTTCGAAAACAGCCTTTGTAGGTGATTTTGCGCGTTGACTCCGTTCCACGGTAGGGCCGTAGCGTGTCTCGACTGAGTACGAAATGGTGAGCTGCTGCTAGCTGCTCCGAGAACCTGAGGCCTGTCCGTCCGTCTGACAGCTGTTTTGCCCTCTGCAAAATGAGGGCCCTGCACTGTGTTGGGATGTGTGGGAGCCCGATCCAGTGTTTCCGTGGCTCCACTGAACATGAAGAAATCCAGAACAGAAAAACGAAGAAGGGTATGTGTTCTTGGTAGAGAACACATAGGTCTGATTCTGCGAGTAGGAAACAAGGGTTCCTTTCACTGAGAAGAACTGTTGCTTTGACGGCCCTGCTGTAGATGGGGGTGCAGAGCTGACAACGTCCTAGCCCTCCTCTGCCAGATATTTTCCATAGACTTTGTGAAATTTTTTCCTTTGGCAAAAGTGATCTGGTTTTCTGGAACGTGGAATAAGAGATCTGATTCCCAGCCAGCTGTTTTGGGCTGCATATACTCTACAGAGAGAAGGATGCTGACATCCAGATGTACGAGGTTCCTGGTTCTGGGCGATTCTATGGTAGTGACTGTTGCAACCCGAAGCTGCCTCAGGGAGATATGCGCAGTTTGCAAAGTCACGCCTTTTCCTTCGGACCAGATTGGAAATCGCTACATTGTCTCAATCTTTGAAGCAGTGTCCTCAGCGACTTCCTTCAGTGCCTGGATTTGGCACTCGATATCAGGCCCCCTTTGTGCCCAAATTAAAACTAGTGTTTATATAGGCCAGTCGCTTTTATGAACATAACACAAGCCACCTTGCTTGGCTTCAGTGCGAACATGCAGGACTCTATGATCTACTCTCTTCATTTAAAATTATAGAAACCCTCAAAAATAGTGGAGGCCAACAGTTGTATAATCCTTCTCACTGACCATTCTGGACAACTGAAATTCAAAAGCCTTTCCCCCGCCGTGTGGGGACAAGGAACAAAGTCTGAGGAGAAAAGATTTACGGTTCTTTCTCAGGTCCAGTGGTGGTGGTGTTTTCACTCTTAGCTCCGTAAGCCAGGTGCCCCCTGTTGTCTCTTCCATATGACACTCACTGTGAGATCTTCTGGCCATTTATTCAAGTCTACTAAATTTATGGTTCCAAGTGTGCTCAAAGTATCTAAATCATAATGCCCTCATTCTGTCAGGCTTGTTTAAAATGCATATTGGTATGTAGGCTTAGTTTATTATTAAAAAAACTGATACCTCCCATTTTGCTGTGTCTAATCTAAACAATCCTTAACTGTGTCAAGCCAGGAATTAATTAGTTTTATATTTCTTATGTTAATTTCTCTCACTTTCCCAGTTAATTTCATTGGAAATCTGTTTTATTAACTTAATAACACTTCTATCCTTCTGTGCTAATGGGATTTTTCATAAAAAATTCAAGGATTTCATACAGGCCTGAATAAATAGGAAATAATTGAATGACAGGGCTAATACATGGGAACTCCTCGGGTACGCAGCTTCTGTAACCCCTTCGGGTCCCTGAGTAGAAGTGGTTCTGCCTCATGGGCCGTGACAGCTCAGCAGTGGACAGATCCGCTGTCAAGGTGGTCTTCTCTGCATGACCCAGAGGGTTAGACAGAATGTAGGCAAATCGGCTCTTTAAAGGCAAAATTTCAAGGGGCTTGACCTATCAAACTGGGGACAATGACTCAGGCTTTCTTCATACAGAGAGAAAGCAGAGGAACAACTGTTCCCAAAGGTTAGATGCCATCCATTGAACTCCATGAAGCAATCAAATACCAGATGATTCGGTCACACTGTTCCTTACATTCCTTGGGAAAGCTTGCATTCCACCCACCCCATCCGTTAATGCCCCCGCTCCTCAGCAAGGAAGGTCTCTAACCTGAGAGAATGTGCAGTTTCAAGGAGGAGACTGCTAATTGAGGGAGGTCTAACTTGAGAAGGGCTCTCATAGGCTTGAGTTTAATGATTATCCTCCATGGAAAAACACATCATGCAAGGAAAGCTCTAGAAGCAGCAGTGGGGGCATACACATTCCTGGTGAGTTTAGGGGATGTTCCTTAAGAGTTATAACACCTTCAGGGGACCCTGAAGGATTCAAGAAAACAGATGTGAAGGTTGAGTCTGGGAGACACTTAAGTGACCTCTTTCATTTTTCAAAACAAATGTGGTAAAATCCACATAACATTTACCATCTTCATCATTTTTGTTATTTTTAATTAAAAAAAAAAATTAGTGGGCCCTGCGCCCAGCATGGGGCTTTGAACTCACAACCCTGAGATCAAGAGTTTCAGGGTCTACCAACTGAGCTGGCCAGCCACTCCCCCCCATCTTGATCATTTTTAAGTGTCCAGTTCATTAGCATCAAGCCATCACAGAACTCTTCTTCTTGTACAGTTGAAACTCTGTCCCCATCAAATAGTTCCCCATTCCCCAGCTCCAGGGAACCTCCGCTCTACTTTCTGTCTCTATGAATTTGACTACTCTAGGCACCTCTTACAAGTGGAATGCTAGAATGTGTGTCTTTTGGTGATTGGCTCATTTTCCAACAGAATGTCCTCAGGCTTCATCTTTGTTGTAGCATGTATCAAAATTGCCTTCCTTTCTAAGACTGAATAATGTCCCATTCTATGAACTACTACGTTCTGCTTACCTGTTCACCCATCAGTGGACACTTGGGATATAATGGCATATTTCTGAATTAAAACCAAATGATTCCTAAACACTCTGGAACTAGGTTACCAAAACTGTGCTAAAGAAGAGTTTCTGGGATACCGGGAAGGTCCAATTCATGGTAGTTTCCTGAGCAAATAACAAAAGGGGCAAGAAAAGCCAAGTGGCATAATTGCTATTTGGTTGAAAGCAGGAGTACGGCACTCCTTTAATGCATTTTCTGGGCACTTGCAGGATTTTTTTTTAAAGATTTTATTTATTTATTTGATAGGGCAAAAGCCGGGGGAATGGCAGAGGGAGAGGGGGAAGCAGGCTCTCCACTGAGCAGGGAGCCCAATGCGGGGTTGGATCAAAGTCTCCTGAGATGATGACGTGAGCCGAAGACAGATGCTGAACTGACTGCGCCACCCAGGTGCCCCTGGGTGCTTGTAGTTTTGATAATTAGCTTTTTTTTTCTTTTTACCGGGGTGGTAATTATTGGCGTAAAATAAACAAAATTCCAGCAGCACAAATTCTCTCTCTCTTTTTAAAGATTATACTTATTTATTTGAGAGAGAACACAAGCAGAGGGGAGGGGCAGAGGAGAAGCCGACTCCCCGCTGAGCAAGGAGCCCCACATGGAGCGAGATCCCAGGCCCCTGAGATCATGACTTGAGCCAAATGCAGATGCTTAAGCCACTGAGCCACCAAGGCGCCCAGCGCAGGTTCTCTCTTAAAACACCCGAGACACTAACTTCATACTTTTGATGATGTAAATTCCATAAGGTCATGTGGAAGTTTACCTTGTAAAGATGTATAAAATTCTGTAGGCTTTGGTATATTATGGGAGAAAAGTGGTGCTTTAATAGCATTACAATGAATATTTCATAGTTTTCAAAATAGCTTATGTTTTAAAATACACTCATTTTCTTAAAAAGATCTTTTAGAAACTTTGGAAATAGCCCAAAAATTTCATAGCAGGCTAGCGTAAGAATTTGCAGCTTGCATAACATCATGTTCTGACATTTGATGCCCTTTCTTAATCCCCTTATTTTTCTCATCTCTATTTTTAAATTTTTATTTTATTTTTATTTTTTTATTTAAAAAGAGTTTATTAACATGTATTGTATTATTTGCCCCAGGGGTACATGTCTGTGAGTCGTCAGGCTTACACATTTCACAGGCACTCACCGTAGCACATACCCTCCCCAATGTCCATAACCCAACCGCCCTCTCCAACCAGCAACCCTGTTTTGTGAGATGAAGAGTCTCTTGTGGTCTAAAAATTTTATTTATTTATTTATCTATCTATCTATCTGAAAGAGAGAGAGAGAGAGTGCATGCACAAGCAGGGAGAGGTGTAGAGGGAGGAGAGAGAGAACCCCAAGCAGATTTCATGCTCCACAGCCCTGAGATCATGGCCTGCGCTGAAACCAAGAATCAGATGCTTCACCGACTGAGCCACCCAAGCGCCCCTCTCTGTATTTCTCACTCTCCTTTCAAAGTCAAGTTTCCCTCTTTTCCATCTTCCTTACTCACCTGATCCTTAGCATTGCCCAGACCTCAGCCTTCCCTCGACCTCCAGGTGTCGTCCTAACCGTTTCTCGGCCCCACCGATGGCTCAGAGAGGAAGAGCAGATGCCCGTGCATGTGACACCCGGCGAGATGCTGCGCGTGCATCCCTGGCGCAGATGGAAACATCGGAGTTACCCTGAAACATATTTACGATGAAATATTATGGACAGGGGTCACATGGATGGAGTTTTGGGCCAATAAAAGCAAATTGCAGTTATTTTGTTCTTAAGGTTAATTACTGGTTTGGATTTTTTTTAAGATTTTATTTATTTATTTGACAGAGATCACAAGTAGGCAGAGAGGCAGGCAGAGAGAGAAGAAGCAGGCTCCCCGCTGAGCAGAGAGCCCGATGCGGGGCTCAATCCCAGGACCTTGGGATCACGACCTGAGCCGTAGGCAGAGGCTTTAACCCACTGAGCCACCCAGGCGCCCCCGGTTTGGATTTTAAGGCATTTACTAAATAATGTAAACATTTAGTGGCAATACAACTTTCACCCTCTTACAGGCCTACGTCTGAAAAGGCAAACGTTCTCAGTGAGGCTTTTCCTGAGGTTCTTTTCTTCCTTGAACCTCATGATCTTTGGATTTCTCCATGATCTTAATTGCAGTCTGTCCTGAAATTTGGATCATTCTGCATCCATGCTGATGAATGATGTGAAAATGCATGTAGAGAGCATGAGAGCAGTTCCCCACGTTGTTGTAGCAGACTTTGCTTACCGCCAAGCAGACTTGGCTATATTCAGGGGAGCCCTAAGTCACCAAAGTCCTCTAAGCTGCTCCAGGGAAACAGAGAACTGCCCCTGGTCTTATCGCTCTATCTCTCTGCCTCTCTGTCTCATGTCCCCACCCCCACCCTCCTAACACACGCAGGGCTTCTTTCCACTTAAGGTCCTTCTTCTCTCTTGACCTCACTTTTCGCTCTCTGTAAAGTGAGGAAGGCTCAGTGATCTCTGAGACCCTGTCCTGCCGTAATATTCTTTTGTTTCAAAACCTATGAATAAACATGATGCTAATACACTGCTACTTCCCTTTTAAAATGACCTGTACTCTGGAAAGAGAGGTTGATGAATGTTGTAAAAATCACTTCCTGGAAATGAGACGAGCCATTTTCATAATGAATATGATTTCATGCACCTAGCATTTATTTTATTTTTTAAAAGATTTTTTATTTATTTATTTGACAGCCAGAGATCACAAACAGGCAGAGAGGCAGGCAGAGAGAGAGAGAAGGGGAAGCAGGCTCCCTGCCGAGCAGAGAGCCCAATGCGGGGCTTGATCCCAGGACCCTGAGATCATGACCTGAGCGGAAGGAAGAGGCTTAACTCCCTGAGCCACCCAGACACCCCTGCACCTAGCATTTAAAGAAGCAAGTTGCTTGCCAGGTTGCTAAATTGAAGATTATCATTGTGGTAAGGAAATACATTTATGGCCATCTACAAAATCCACTCCACATTGATAAGTTTTTCCTCATAGCCTAGAGAATTCTATTAAAGGGTTACATTTCTGTTGTACAGATGAATATCTTAAAGGTGAAATACAAGCGAATTGAGATAGCTCATGTACTTAAGTTTAAATTTGTCATATGTCTGTAGGTACTGAGCACACCATGAAGCAAGCTTTGAATGTTTCATGTACTTTTAAAGAGTGACATGGATGGGGCACCTGGGTGGCTCAGTGGGTTAAGCCTCTGCGTTCAGCTCAGGTCATGATCTCAGGGTCCTGGGATCAAGCCCCACGTTGGGCTCTCTGCTCACCAAGGAGCCTGCTTCCCCCTCTCTCTCACTGCCTGCCTCTCTGCCTACTTGTGATCTCTCTCTGTGTTAAATAAATAAAATCTTTAAAAAACCCTATAGCATTAAAAAAAAGTGACATGGAGATTATATTTATGAGCAAGAAAGGTTTATTTAAATGGTTAATGAGGACACTCACCTCCCTAAAATAAAACACATCTAAAAATATGTTTATCTTTCTGACCCCAAACAAGTGAAAAGTCCTGCTTATTTACTCACTACATCAAGTATGATCCATAGCTTTATAAGCAGACCAAGATTGATGGTAGGAGTATCTGTAACCAAGATATTAAACTATTGATTTGGGAAGGCATGTCATGCGTCTGATTTTATTTTCAAAATATCTCTCTGAGCATAAACACCATTAAACAAATAAAATGCAATGAAATGTGGGCTGTGCTAAGTCATCTCGTCCTCAAACTTCCATTCATCACAGAAACTGGGACGTATAGAAAGCTCCAGACGCTGGAAAAGCAAATTGTCATGATGGTGGATAGCTCTTTCTTTGTGGTCTTCAAAGGGCACCACTGCCTTGGAAAGAAAACGCTGTAAAATGAGTCCGTCCCATGAGCCTGCAATGACACAATAGATGCCTGATTGATCTTTCTTCTAAGTCATAATATTGCTCTTGACTTTTAAACTTTAATGCCTGTAAGAGCATCTTGAAAATGCATCTTTGTCTTGTGGGATTTAGGCTTGCGGGTAAATCCTGATATATGGAACACCTCTGGGCTGGGTTTTGAAGGCTTGAGAAAGTCTTTTTTTACAGATTTTATTCGTGAGTAATCTCCACACCCACTGTGGGGCTCAAACTCACAACCCTGAGATCAAGAGTCACACGCTCCACCGACTGCGCCAGCCAGGCGCCCTGAGAAAGCCTCTTTATATTTATTTTTTTTTTTTTGTAATTCCTTTTCTTTTCTCCTCCTGCTCTTACCGTAGTCAGATCCTAAATATTGGGAAAGAAACAAAAATTCATAAAATATGACTTGGTAGCTTAAAAGAAGGTATAAAAGGGGAAACGTATAAAAACAAAGCCATCTAGTTCTGAACTAAAATTGCAGATCATGGTGTTCTACACATCTGCTAAGGATATGGTCCCAGAATTGTTTCCAGGAAGCCCAACAGCCACTGGGAAAAGAGAGAATCTGTATGCTGAAAAAGCCACAATGTCTGTGAAGTACATACGTAGCAATTATACAACGGATGTATAATTACTCTTGGTTGAGAGGCCAGGAAGTTTCCCCAGGCATCCGCATAAACAGTGGTACTGGGAGTATAATGACAAAGGTCTCGAACACTGTCTTTACATGTGATATTGAATTCCATCGGGCCATTGCTTAATAGAAGTTCATGGTGTGGGGGTGCCTGGCTGGCTCAGTCGGGGGAGCGTGTGACTCTTTAGTCTCGGGGTCTAAATTCAAGCCCCATGGTAAGTGTAGAGATTACTTAAAAAAATAAAATAAAATCCTAAAAAATAAACAATAACAAAGAAGTTGATGGCATAGTATCATACCAAAGCACAACTTAGGAAAAGCTGCTCGGCTGGAGGGCCAGTATGATTCAATCTCTGTGCCCAAGCTTCTGCTGACACGCCTGACTCCAGGGACGTCTGGAAGAGTGGACCGATCGTGGCTTCTCCCAGCAGCCCTCCCGTTTGAGGAGCTGTTCTCTTTAAGTCCGCTCTTGACAAAGGTTGAGCGACACAGAGCTGGGATCGTTCTCCTGGTCAACTGTTAGAGCTCTGCTGCTTTGTGGCGCAGGTGAATTTATGTACCGCCAGACCTACACGTTTGTGTAGGCGGGAGACCTGGGATAAGGTAACCATCCTTTTCCTGAAACCGGAGGAATGAGAGAGCAGAGCTCAGCTGAAGTAAGTTATAAGACGAGAGGTTATTATAAGTGAAGGTTCCGTGACGACTTACTTTTGCTGGGCATTGTTTATGGTACTTTATATGCAGGATCTCGTTTAATTGTCACATCAACCAATATTGTACCCATTGTCCATATGGAGAGAGAGAAGAGCAGAGAAGCTAAGAAGTTTGCCCGACATCACACAACTAGGAATTGATGGAGCTGGGATTTACAGGCAGCTCCCACATTTTTAATAACCACCACAATACGTTGTCTCCTCGTGGCAAAGCTTTTCTCATGACCCCAAGATGATATCTTGGAAAGGAGCAGAGGGCCATGAACCTACGAAGCATTTCGTACAGACAACTCCTTGCACTGCTGACCTTGGACTGCCCGCGTAGAGCAGTGTGGGCGCCCGCAGAGACCTAGATCCACCTTGGCCTGACCGGCGGGGAAGGAGTTCCGTGGCTGCAATCCGGTGACCTGGATTTGAGTCCTTCTGAGGCAACCTTGAGTCAGTTTGGCTCAGTTTCCCCAACTGCATAACAAGGGATTGGAACTAGAATGGGCGGGCGGGGGGGTGCTTAACCAGGACGGCGGAGTGACATCACCTGGGAAGCTTTCCCTCGCAACGCTCAGGCCCTGCCCCAGACGCGCTCGAGCTCCCACCGCGGGCTAGGTGTGCAGGGCAGGTGTGCAGGGCAGGTGTGCAGGGCGTAGCGCTACCCTTCCGAGGCTGGCTTCTCCCTTGCAAAGGTCTTCATGCTGTGGTGCCTAAAGAAACAATTCTGCCTGGACAGGGGTTTTGTTGTGTTAAAAGCTAGAGGTGCAGGCCTGACTCCAGCTCCGTCTAGAACAGCAGCCGTACTGTCACTCTGGTGGGGTAAAGGTACTTGAAAACGGGCCACGGGCACAAGCTGAGATCAGTGACCAAACGGGACCCGTAAGGACCCAGGACAGGCTGCAGAAGTGCGCAAACCCTCAGCGTGGACTCCTAGGGTGAGCAAAGCCGGATCGGCAGCGGCGAGCTGGCAAGCAGACGCAGCCATGTTCGGAATCCCAGTAAGGCCACGAGCAGTAAGGACAAGGCCACCGACTGCCAGCTCGGGCACTTGCCTGAAATCCCAGACGGGTGATCTCCCGGCTGGGTCTCCCTGGGCAAATTTCTCTGGCTTCCCCGAGCTTCGATTTCTGCATTTGCGATACAGAGACGGATTGGAGTGGAAGCGGGGCTTTATTCCAGTTGGGTTATGTTTTCATATACACGTTTCATATACACGTTTATCGTGTCCCTTCTACTTGCCAGGTGTATTGTACGTGCTTGACACGTGTTACTTGATTTCCTCTTGGCCGAACCCCAGAGAACGCCCAGCTCGCAGCGGGCGGCCCGGCTGGGCCCGGTCTGTCAGCTTCCAGAGGCCGCGTCTCAGCTCCCTGCCCTCGCCCCCGCCGCCTGGCCCGGACGACAGCTCCAAATGGACAGAAGCTACTAAATTGCTTCTTTACAAGCGAAGTCCATTAAATCCTCTCCATTATGAAAATGGCTTCTCTGGTTCCAGAAAGTGCTTTTTACAAGATTCATTAAAGTCCCTTTTCCCGTGTGCATGTCATTTTATGAGGGTGGCAGAAATCTAGCTATTAGCGCCATGGGTTTTCATCGACTCATAACAATGCTAGAGCTGTCAAGGCCCCAAGACACTGTTTAGTCTCTTCCTCTCATTTTACACACGGGGAAACTGAGGCTCCGAACAGATAAGTGTTTTAATCATGAAAAGCCACCAGGCTTGTGACCGAATCAAAATGAAAGCCCGTATTCCCAGACTCCGAAGTCAGCGTTCCCTTGTTCACTCGCTGTCAGCACACGGCCTTGCAAGCAGCCACCGCTGGTGACTCGTTGATGCGTTTATTTATTCAGGGGATACGTATTCGTGGGGTGCCTGGGTGGCTCAGTCCGTTAAGCGTCTACCTCTGGCTTGGCTCATGATCCGCAGGTCCCAGGATCGAGTCCCGCCTGGGGCTCCCTGCTCAGCGGGAGCCTCCTCCTGCCTCTGCCTGCTGCTCCCCCTGCTTGTACAAGCGCGCGCGTGCTCTCCTCTCTCTCTCTCAAATAAATGAAATCTTTTTTAAAAAGGGATCTATGTATTGAGCAGTTACGTATTTTGCCAAGCACTGTGCAGAGTCCAAGGGGAAGGAGAAATAAGGAGGTTGCGCTGGACTCAGCCCCTTGCCGCTCTGGCTGGAAGGGTCTGCGAAGGAGGCGCACGGGGAGCTGCGGAAAGCCTCGGCTGCGCGCCACAGTGACCTTGGGGTGGTGAAAGGCGCCAGGACCCACCCTAGCAAGCTGCAGGAGAATCTCCGGAGGGCCTGGGCTTGTGTGGTGCCCTGGGGGGCTGGGAGGTGCCCCTCGGTTAGTGACCGCAGCTCTGAGCGCGTGTTGTGACAGTCGTGACGAATGTGGGAAGGACCGTGCTCCTGCGCAATGCGAGGGCTCAGCAGAACATCGCTCTGCCAGGTGAAGGGAGGCCTGGCTGGGGGGGGGGGGGGGGGGTGGGCACTGGCTCCGGGAGCAAGGGGAGTGGATCCTCTCTAGCCCGAGCTCGCAGCTTAGCATGCTCACGAGCCCGGCCCGCCGCAGCCCTGGGTCCTGGGCACATCCTCACCCCCGAGAGGTTTCTTGGAAATTTCTGAAGCACCTGATGGCGCCACGCACTAACCTAGGCTAGGCGCTTCCACACAGGAGTGCGTTAGACCCTTGCGTGACGGGGTGGGTGCTGTGACTGTGCCCGCGTTAGCACTGAGGGAACAGACTGGAGCTGAAGAACTTGCCCAAGATCGCAGAGGAAGGGCTGAAGCAAGATTGCAGGTTACTCCCGAGTCTAGGGCCCTTTCCCTCCACATCATGGTACGAAGGAAAAGCCCTTCTATAAGATGCGTAGACTGTTGCTCCTGTGTCATGTAGATAGAATGTTGGGGTGCCTGGGGGACGCAGGTTAAGCATCTGCCTTTGGCTCAGGTCATGACGTCAGGATCCTGGGATGGAGCCCTCCCATGCCCTTGGGCCCCCCGCTCAGTGGGGAGTCTGCTGCTTCCTCTCCCTCTGCCCCTCCCCCTGCTCATGTTCTCTCCCTCTCTCTCTCTCTAATCAATTAATAAATTTTTTTTTTTAAAGTCAGGGTGTTGACCAGGAACCTGTTAGAGCAGTCTGTTCCCCACTGGTTCTGTTCTCCCTCATCTTCTCTGTCCGCTTCTAGCACATCTGCCTGCCACAGCAGCCGCAGGGACTGTTGGTGAAAGACAGAAAGAAGGAAGGCACTTGCCGTTCAGCCCTCTCCCTCCCAGGAGGTACGAACATGTCATCTCTTAGGATTTTGAAATCGCTTCCCATAATGAGTTTTGCCAAAGAACAGGCACAAAGAATTGTGTCTTATTCTTAGCGCATCTTCTCAGCACGCCTTTTAATGACTCCCGTGGAACCGGTGCCGCGCATGCTGTGCTTCTGTCTATGCTGAACATGAGCGAGCGCAAACATTCTCCACGATGGCTTGAAATTAGCAAGGCAGTGTTGAATACATTTCTGCTCTTTTGTTGTTGAAAGCTAAAATATGTATTTACTTTCTTCTAAAGTAACCAAAAATTTCAGACTACGCCGTGCCTGTCTGTTTGGGCTGCATTTGAGATCGAAAGGAAGCAGCCGGCACAGTGTGTGTCGTGCACTAGTACGTGGACTGCGGCCCTGGCCTGCACGTCCCTCCGCGCACTTGAAGGTGGTACCAGAGCCTTGGGGGTATTTTTATTTTGTCTGTTGGCAGCCCATTCCCACTTCCAATGTGCTCATGAAGGTCTCTGCAAAGGAAAAGCCAGAGTAGGCTGTCAGAGGAAATAAAAGGCGAACCGGATTTCAGCTTGGGATTTTTATGGGGACTGCGAGGGGAAAGTAAATGACACAATGTTGCCTACAGGATGCTACTACTTGCGTGCCAGCAGCCCTTCCCAGCGTGACTTGCCGGCAGAATGGGGTAGCCGCTGAGTGAGACGCTTTTTAGAATAAAACACACTCAGATGCCCAGTGGCTCCCAAGACATTCGTCCCCAAAGAGGGACAGACCTGGTCTTGCGACCTCCACCGTTGATACCTCCGCTGTTGGCTTCGGGGAGCAGTGGCTCATGTGACGTCTGCCCTGTCCCCCAAAGTGACTCCTGCTCGGCAGGGGGCAGGGTGGGGCGGATGCAGTCACCATCGTCCCCAAAGCCCTTCAAACAACCAGCCGCTCTCTCTCCCGGCGGTTCCCGCGCCCGGGGAGGAGGCCTTGGCGCTCGGGTTGCCAGAGTAGGTTTGAGAGGCCCGTGGCTCTGGCGAAGCTCTCCCCCCAGCCCGCGCAGACCAGGGCTCTGCAGTGTCTCACAGAATAATGTCGAGTCTTCTCCCTCTCCTGGTGACTCTTCAGGCCTGGCTTTCGAACATCATCGAGCACGTGGCCTTCACGAGCGTGGCGTTGCTGCACGGGCTGTACACGTGCTCGGTAAGGCCGTGGCAAGGGCGGCACCCGGGATGCCAAAGACCCGTCCCGGGCAGTGGCACGACGGGCTGCATCTTTGCAGACCCGCACGGGACCTGGGCTCCGTGGCCACCTTCAGACACTCCACGACCGTCTCGGTGGCAGCAAGGCTTGCGGGGCGGGGGGCGGGACGCGTGATCCCAGGCACTTGGGGGAGTGCGGCTCTCACGTCTCCGTGAAAGGACTCTGTCCCCACCCCCTCGTCGTGCGCGTCCCCGCGCAGGAGGAGCCGAGGACGAGCGGATGCTCTTGGCCGCGGAAGCCCCGCTGGAACTGGCGCGTGCGCAGACCGGCGCGCCGGGGGCTCAGGGTGCTCGCCGCGGCCCGCCCTCCCCTCCCGCAGCACAGCTGCTTGGGCTCCTGGCAGCGCCAGAATATTTCTTGGGCATAAAAGGCTGCCAGGCCAGGGCTGAGTGCCATGGTAAGAGAGGCGAGAAATGCACCAATGAAGGGAATTTCTCTTTCCTTTTCTCAGAACCCTGAACTAAAAATAAAACAGAGAACACTGCACTACTACAAATACAAACCAGCACAGGGGGAACCGCCCACAGCCCCCCCACCCCCCACTCTCTCACAGGGGCGCTGTGACCGTCGCATGAATTAACACATGCAGAGCACTTCAGATGCTGTGTACCACAAATGGAGCACTATATAATTTTTTAAAAGATTTTATTTATTTATTTGAGAGAGAGAGAGAGAATGAGAGAGAAAGAGAGCACGAGAGGGAAGAGATCAGAGGGAGAAGCAGACTCCCCGCCAAGCGGGGAGCCCGATGCGGGACTCGATCCCGGGACTCCAGGATTATGACCTGAGCCACCCAGGCGCCCCTAATTATTATTATCATTCCTTACATTAGGGTGGCCCCACATCCGTATTGGATCCTTCAAAGGAATAAAACACGCGGAGTTGCTCAACATAATTCACTTCCATCAAGTCTTGACAAGAATAGAGTGAGTTGCGAGGCACTCACCTTTGCACATCAAAATCAATATAAACAGCGAAATGAAAGAAAAAAATGGAAGAATGAGGATCTTGCTAACTAAGCACAGGAAACAGAGAATTCGGGCACTATTCCAGCAGAATCCCTCGGCGGAGAGTAGCTGCTCTCGGTTGAGCAAATAACATCACCAGGCGGACTTGAGAAAACCTTTGGAGAAACCGCCCACGTGCCCCCAGCTCGGATCTTAGGGGTTTGGAACAGCCGTGTCACTGCAGAGCTGAAGGAAGCCCGGGCTTCTAGAAGTCAAACGCGAAATGACTTTCCCGCCTGCTTCCCTTCTCCTGGAGGTCACCCCCTCCCCCCCACCGCCCCGTTCTGGTGAATGTGACAGCCGGGCTGTCTGTGTTTACTCGACACGGCCTAGCCCGCACCTTCCCTGTTGGCCGTCGCGGTTCGGGAGATGCTGCTCACGCCCGGGCCCAGTTCATCGCCCTGTCGGTTTTCTCTTCGAGTCATCACGCTGCAGACGTCGTCAGAACCCTGGAACGCGACGGCCGGAAGGGGCCCTTGAAATCAACTGGTCCGACCTCCTCATTTGACACCCACGGCATCTGGAGCCGGGAACGCTGGGAAAATGGGACACGTTCCTCTTCCCCACATTCTCACGGAGGCCAAGGTCATCGGCCCCCTCCCCCAGCCGGCTTCACACACGGTTTTCACTGTTCCTCTCCGCTGCTGCGCGAGGCGGCTTGTAAAGGGAAGAACAAAACCCCAGCCTCCCGGTACTCGGGAGACTTAGAAGAGCTCAAGGAAGGTCAAAAGGGTAAATTACGCGGTGACTTGCGTATAATCAGCATCTTTCCAGTGTTCTCCGGGGTGAGGCTGATTGCGGGGGAAGCAGAGGTGAAGAAAAAGCATCGATAGTCACAGAACACGGAGCTTCGAGCAGGCGACGGTCCTCCTCTGTCTTCCGGGCTCTGCACGGCGCTCTGCTAACTCTTTCTCGGAAGGGCATTTCGGGAGAATAAGTGGTTCTTTCCAGATTTGCGTCAAAGTAGGAGTCGGAAATAACTGGATATCGTGGGAGATTTTCTTTATTCTTAGTCAAGAAAGAAAAGGCCCGTGAATTGGAGGATGTGGTCT
>PISX010015016.1:0-51065 GCA_004024625.1 Mellivora capensis | reverse complement strand
AAAGATTTTATTTATTTGTTTGACAGACAGAGATCACAAGTAGGCAGAGAGGCAGGCAGAGAGAGAGGAGGAAGCAGGCTCCCCGCTGAGCAGAGAGCCCCATGCGGGGCTCGATCCCAGGACCCTGAGAACATGACCTGAGCCGAAGGTAGAGGCTTAACCCACTGAGCCACCCAGGTGCCCCTTTCTCACCAATTTCTCTTTTGAGAGTGAGGGGAATGCTGTTATTCAGACACAGGGATAAGAGGGGTAAACTGGAATTGTGAACTTGGAGGCTTGGCCCCCCCCAGTCGTGGCAGCTGCTACTTCATAGCAATCTGTAGTCCAAGGAAGTGGAAATTATCTTGTTATTTGTTTATTTGTAAGCTTCACGAAGCAGGAATTCTATCTGCTGGTTCTGGGATAGAACCTAGAAGAGTCCTTGACACATAGTAAATAAGTAGATTCTTGTGTTTGTGGGCTGGACGGATGATCTGTGTATGCTCCGTGTTCTGTGTGGAACGGAACGTCTCTTGGTCGGCGGTGAGAAATTAAAAAGCCATAAAAGGCAAATTTGCTCAGAATGTTTCTTCCCTTAGGATGGGGAAGAAAGGAGCCAGCTTTTAAAGTTTTGCAGCATTTCCTGAAAAGAAATCAGTCCGGCAAACGTGCGCTTCAAGCGCCAACTCTTCTGTTCCTTGCAGGGAGACCCAGGTGCAGTGTTGTCCAGGGGGGGCCTGGCCTGGGGAGCAGACCGGTGGGACGAGAATGGTCACGGTCCAGGTTGACCCAGTGGTGGCTAATCCGTGGAACAGTTGTGTCCACGTGACTCAGGGAGAGGAATTTTAGAGTAGCCTGCCATCTGGACTTATTCGTCCTCCGAGGAGGCGGGGAGGCCGGAGGGATACAAGGAAACAAGCACCTTTCTCTGTCCTGGAGATGGCTGATGTAGAGAAACACACACACACACACACACACACACACACACACACGGATTAGCAGAGTCCTTGGGCCCCAAGAGTCAGTTCTGGCAGAGAAGTTTGACGTAATTCTCTTACCTAAAACCAGACCGATCTTTTAAGTCAGCGGACATAGATGTAGTAGCTCAATTTAAGTTTTCCTTTCCAAATAGAGAGGGCTGTGTCCTAGGTGATGCTGGTCATGGGAGAATTTCTGTAGGAGGAAGAGGCTGGAACTCTGGCCCAGGATCATTAAGCAGAGCATTCATAATAAACGTGTCAATACCATTCCTGAAAGATTTGCATGTTTCTCTGCCATAGGCATATTCTTCAAATTGTATTAGAGAAAAATATTCTGGTATCCTATTAAAATTATTATTATTATTTAAGAAAAAATGTCAAGCCCCTTGATTTTTTTGCTGAGGGAACTTAGGCCCCAAAAGATTGAATAACTTGCCTTCCTTGACCTTAACAGAGATAGGCTCCCGTTTTTAGAAGTTAGAACCTCCTAATATTTGGCTTTAGGTGTGTGTTTTAAAAGTGACAGTTGGGGACGCCTGGGTGGCTCAGTTGGTTAAGCAGCTGCCTTCGGCTCAGGTCATGATCCCAGTGTCCTGGGATCGAGTCCCACATCGGGTTCCTTGCTCAGCGGGGAGTCTGCTTCTCCCTCTGCCTCTGCCTGCCACTCTGTCTGCCTGTGCTCTCTCTGACAAATAAATAAATAAAATCTTAAAAAAAAATAAAAGTGACAGTTGGATAAGTTGAGAGCTTAGTACTTTAAGCTATGAAGAAACTTATGACACATGTTTAACCAAATAAAATTATTTTCCCTCGCTCATGCCATGCGGACAGCTTGCAAAGACTGTGTTCACTTTTCTCCTTTCCTCTTAAGAAGGGATTGGTTATTTTTAAAGCTCAGATTTGAAGGAGTGAATATAGATTATAAATCTTGGTTGGCTGAATTTATTCAGGAATTTGTCAGACTGAATATGAACTTTCTGGAGTGTCAATGAACCAAAAATGAGGCCTTTAAGTGATCTCTCTCTCTCTCTCTCTCTCTCTCTGTCTATACCTATATCTGTTTTCGGTTTCATCCCAGACTGGTTCCAGGGCAAAAAAGAAAAAGTGATTTTTCTCTTTCCTTGGACTCACATCATCAAGTGATTGACTAAATTTGTGATGGGATGGCAACTTTAGTGATCATTCTATTGCTATATTGTCGAATAACAAAACAACCGCAACCCAAAACAAACATAAGCACAAAGAAAATCATTGTGTATTGCAAAATGTTTGTCAAACTTCTACCAACGAGCCCCGTACTTAATAAGAACCTGATACTGAGTAATAATTCTGATTATTCTTTGAAGTCTATAGTAACGGGATATGACGCATCTGCTACTGCCTTTTTGTTTAGGCCCCCGGATGAAGTATGTATGATTGTTGTATAACTCCAGGATCAACATTCAGTGATACCTTTCACCTTCTTTTTCTTTTCTAATAAAAGAGAATAATGAAGAGACCCCCAAGTGTAACAGTTACATTTGTGGGTTCTGCTATTATTGAACAAAATGCTTTATAGATAGTACTGGGGGTAAGCCACGAATCTCCTTATTTTATAGGAAGGAACTTAAACACAGAAGTTTTTCAGGATGAAAGGACAGAGGTGTGACTTGAGAAAAGGCTTTACCGCAATAATCCCGCCTGCACTGCACATCTGCGCCCTACTTACTTAGAATAATTAACAAAGGGCCTATTGGTTGTACCATTTTACTACAGGCAGCTTTCTTGTTTTAGAAGCAAAGAGTGCCATGCTTATACATGACCAGGAATGCCTGGACTGCCTGTTCACGAACTTCGTCTTCCTTCTTGTTGGACCTTACTGGGTCAGAGGTTTCATCACCTCCTGCCACTAGATGGTGCTTGTCAATGAACCAAAGGTCCTTCTCCCGTTTTCCTGTTTTCTTTAGGTGTCTCTGTTAGGACCTTGGCTGATAGGACAGAAACTTGACTGATAAGCTATGTCGTGCGTGCGTATTCTAGAAGGTCATTTAGTACAAAGAGTTATTGATTAAAAAAGCAAATCATTATCAGTAAAGATTACTTATGCTGTTTTTAAAATTCCATTAATTTTTCTGTTCATTTTCTTTGTCATCAAGCTGTGTGAACCCCAAGACAAGAAGAACAAATAAATCTTTCTCTGGGCTCATGGGAATCAAGGGACACAACTCACGTTTTAGAAAAGGTGATAAAAAAGATCTCAGGATTCATTGTGCTCACCCGGACAGCAGTAGCAAAGGTGACCACATGCAGGGTTGACAAGGAAAGTTAATCAATGACCTTTTAAAGGAAAAACACACGTATCTCAATCACTGGACAATAATCAATAGGAAAGGAAATGGAACATGCTCTTTTAATTGTGGGATAGCAAACATCAAGTAATGAGAAGGATAACAGAGGTTGTTGGCTCTTTGCCAAAGACCACTCTTTTTCTCATTAATTTAAGACACACACGAAACCCTACCTCATAGTGCTCTAATTCCCTCCCTGCCTCCTACCCCCCACACACCAATTTTATGCCCCTTTCAGGGTGAAGTTGTGCCAATCTCAATAGCGAAATGCTTCCAGGGGTTACCTATTTGGTTTTTGTGAAGGATAGTTTGATATATTTTGCAGCAGAATATTAGAAAACATGTTTCTTGCACTATTCCTTTCCCAAACATTCACCAACGCTGACTATTCATGGCTGGTTCACGATTATAATGCGAAATTGCCAGCTATGTTGAAATACATAATCCACAGTGTGAAAAACTGCTGAACAGCAGTGTCAAATTCTTAATACAAAAGTGGTTTCCCTTTGCCTGTGAGCTTACTTTGGGGTTGCTGAGTCTTGCTAACTGTGTGTTCAGGCACTGAAAGTTAATTTTAACGTTAATCCAAAAACAAAATATAACTATGTAGGCACAAGTTTTAAAGTGAATTTTTTTCAGTCTTCTGTTTCGAATTCCCCGTGTCACTGCAGTGCATTATGTAGAATGCGTGAACATATACGTGAGCCAGATGTGACAACAGCTGGACCCATGACATTAGTGCATTTTAATTTCAGACAGCTTTGGGTGGTTCCTAGTGCCTTCTGAGCATTGACTGAGGATTTTAAATATACCCAGTTCCTCCCCCCCCCCCCCCCCTTTAAATGCCTGCCTCCTAAGCACTGGTGAGGTACAATGGATCTCTTCCAGTTTTAAATACTAGAAAGAGAAGCTTCTGTCCCTAAGTTATTTTCCTCCAGAATATCCCTCCTCCCCCCAGGGGTCTTATTAGTTATTGGTTAGTACCGAAGAAGGGTTTGGAACCAGGAGCAGATAGTCTGTATGTTGAAATTATTTTTCTTGGGTTTTATGTGTTTTGGTGGTTACTGTTGAAAATGTGGTTTGGTCAGTGACTTACACACACACACACGCACACACACGATATGTATTAACAGGAAACTCGAATACGCTTGCATCATGCACGGGGTGGCTCACATCCCTCTCTCTCGCAGGACCCAGAGCATTAGATGGTGTCCCTGCTGACAGTGTGTTGATATCTCAATGGTTTACTTAACTGATCATGAAGGGGCTGGGCCACTGATACATTATTAGTATTATTTGCTTAGCCCAGGGTACTTGGACCTCAACAATTAGCCTTCGGAACAGAGTAAATACAAATAAGAACTTTGTACGCCCCAGAAGACTCCCTCGAGGGCCAATGATGTTTCTCAGACTGTCTGAGGAAGACAACACGCGCGACGAAAGCACAAGGCCGAGCACGGTGCTGTCCCCAGACGTCCCCCGCTGACGGTGACCGGGGACCGAGCGCGGGGAGCGCTGCACCCGGACGCCCCAAGTTGTACGAAGTACCTCCCGGGTGATCTGGGGCCGGGAAACGAAAGCAACTTCAGCTCTGCCCGAGAGAACAGGCTGTCCCCACCGGGGACCTGCTGTGACTAGGACAAAAGCTGGACCTAGCCGCGCGCTCAGGGCGTGAGAGAAGGAACCCAGGCAGGCGAAGGCAGCCGGTCGGGGCCCGGGTCCCGGGCCCGGGTCCCCGGCCGGGTGCGGGCGGGCGCGGCGCGCGGAGCACGAGCCCCCGGCGGAGGCGGCGCGGCCCCAGGCCCCTCCCCGCCGCCGCGGATGCCCGGGCGGCTGACGCCGAGCCGCGGCCCGGAGCGGTGGGGGCCGGGCGGCGCGAGCGAGGGCAGGGCAGGGGGCCGGCCGAGGCCACGCGCCGCTTTAAATATGGATCGCGGGCTCGCGCTCGTGGCACAGCCTCCGCCACGGCCGCCTTTCCCGCTTCCCCGTCCCGCAGCTCGCTCCCGAGGGGCGCCCTCGCCGGGCACCGCTGCTGCAGTGTTAGTTACCGGCAAAAACGTCGGAGATGCCCGTAAACATGCAGAAGCTGCAGAAGGCAAAGTAGAGTAGACGCCCGCGCTCTCGCACACTCGCCCGCCCCGCACCACGCGGGCCGTGGAGACGTCGCCCCCTCCCCGCGCCACCGCCCCCCCCTGGCCCGCGGGCCGTGCGGGCTCCAGCCCTGCCTGCTCCGAAGACCCTGCCGCCCCGGCGCCCTCGCCCGGTCCGCGCCTCCCTCCGCCCCGGAGCGCGCACCCCCCCCCCCCCCCCCCCCCCCCCCCCCCCCCCCCCCCCCCCCCCCCCCCCCCGCCAGACGGCAAAGTTGTGACTCCTCGGGCGCGGGTGGCTTGCGCCCCGCTCGAGCCGCGCGTCGCGCCGACAACTTCCCGCGGCCCGGCCCCGCCGCGCCCCGGGCCCGCGCCTGCGGGGATCCCGCGGGCCCCCAGCCTCCGGCCCCGGCGGCGCGCCGGGCAGCGCTCCCGTGGCCGCGGCGGCTGTGGTGGCAGCGAAGGCGGCGGCGGCGGCGGTAGCGGCCGCGGCGGCCCCACACTCCGCCGCCAAACTGGAGGAGCGACGGAAGGCGGACCCCAGGAGGTGAGCGCGCGGCCCGGGCCGCGGAGGGGAGGGTCGGCCGGGACCCCGCGTCGCGGCGGCGGCGGCGGCGGCGGCGGCGCAGGGGCGGAGGGCGCGGGGGCCGGTCCCGGAGGGCGCGCGGGCGGCCTCGGCGCGCTCGGGGGAGGGAGAAGGAGGTCGGCTGCGGCCGGGCATCCCCTGGGCTGGGCGCCGGCCGAGTGTGGACGCTGCTTCCGCGGAAAAGTACCTTCTTAGCGTTTAGAGGGGCCCTTTGAGCAGCCCTGACTCCCCCCAGTGCAGAGCCCCCTGCGCGGAACCAGGCGTTGTTGCCCGGACCGTGGGGCCAGTGTACGCGGCGGGCTGGGCTCCGGCGCAGTGACACGTGTGTTCCCGTGAGCCCGGGTGGTCCCGCAGGAGCCCGGGCACCTGCCACACGAACATCCCCAAACCCACGAATGGCGGAGGCTTGGGGGACTCTCGGTGGCCCCGCTCCGCTGCCCGCTCCGGGACGGAGCGCTCACATCGCCCCCGGCACGCCGAACGCGGCGGGTGAGTCAGGCAGATCCGCTGCGAGTGGCTCACACACAATTCCTTGCAGTGGCTTTGGAGGAGGGAGGCCGAGGTTAAACTGGGGTTTCTCTTGGCCGGCGACGGCGGAGCTCTTCCTCGGGTACTGGGCAGCATGTGCGTCTTGGCCAGGAGCGGTGATTTCTTTTTTCTTAAGTGCATTGCACCCAGCCCTTGCCAGTCCGTTAATAACAGTCAACAAAGAAAGGCAGGAGTTGGGAACCACATCAGCAAACTGCCGCAAGCACCGCAAGGGAAAAAGTTCTTTAAGAACAAAAGAACAACAGGAGGACAACAACAACAAAAAAAACAAACAAAACCCAGAGCAAACCCTGAACTTGACTCGAAAGATGGAGAAGAAAGCCGTTCACCTCTGTTCTACCGCCGGAAAGCATCCCCCCCCCGCCCCCCTTTTCCAGTTCCTTGTGAAACTTTTGTTTTTCCATCCCTCATTCCTTCTCAGGGCCTCACCTTCTCAGCCCAATTCCCTGAAGCAAGCTCTTCTCAGTCTTGACAATGAAGAGCCGTTAGCCACTTTGGAGTACACTGTTCACTTCCTTTCTCCTTTCACTTAAGTGTTGGAGAAAGTTGCTCCTCATGGGGAATCATGAACCCTGAGCTGTACTAAACACACATTATCTTAAATCCTGGAACAGTTCCTTTCCGGAGAGACACTGCATTGTACAGTATTTCCCTTTTTTTTTCTTGTATCTGGGACCTGGACTTAGACTATTACCTGAATTAAAGTGTCCATTGCCCATTAGGGTTTATTTTTATTTTTTCATTTTGATTTGAATAGCTTTTTCAGTGCCGTTAAAACAGTACTCAGTAGCGTCTTATAACCAATGTAATGTCTTCGGAAAAGGTCTCTAAGAACTCTCCTTATATCTATCACATTGGCATTTAAATAATTTTCGTGATCATTATAGCACTTAGATTGAAGTTGTTAGCGTAACTTCATTCAAAGGAAGCATGTCAGCTTATTTTTCTATAGTTTTAATAACAAAAAACTTTTACTTTCATTTTAAAGTTAAGTATAGTGATAGGCTTCTGTTCTCTTTCTATGAAATCTGGAAATTGAATCACTTTACCTTTATCTCAGTCTCTGGTAAGATGACAGAAAAACTCTCACATATGTGGACAGAATGGAAAGTAGTACTCTTTGGAACTGTTGAGACATAGGACATTTATAAGAATGGGAGTGGGAGGTGTAAGATTGGATGTTTGGATAGTTCCAGGCATGTCTACCTTTGAGGAAAAAGAAAATGAAGGAAACCCTCCCCCAGCATTGTGTATGAGTGTTTTCAAAATGAGGTTTTAAGTATCATTTAATGTGTTGAGGTCATTTTAGAGTTTTACTAATTAACTTATATAAGGCACCGTTGCCAAAGAAATTGACAGGATGTACTCTGAGTTTATAATGATGTATCTCTTTTAGTTTATTTTCTCAGCAGAAAATAAATTTAAATGTTTGTTAATGTTACTATTTTGGTCTTTGAAATGATTAGCTTAAATTTGGAGTTTGCAATAATCTGCGAAAAGAATACAGGGAATCATTTAGAGAAAAAAATGTGATAGAAGTCGGGTAAACTTTGGGACAACTTCCAGCATGATCTGGTGGTAATTTCATTTTTCACTGAGCCTTGGCAAGTACAATTTTGAGGTTCTGATCCTTTGTTCTGATAACAAGAAAGATAGCCTGGCCATAGCTTGCATTGTAAAGAAAAACACAGCACTTAAGGAAAAAAAAAGTACACATTAGCTGGTGAATCATGTAGATAATCAGGTTTCTTTGCTTGCCTTGGAGGGCGCTGCAGTCCACAAGGACTGCTGCTGTTAGGGGAGTGCGTCCAGAGGGAACACTGCTCCCTAAGTCATTGCTTCTGTAGACTTCATCTGCTCCTTTCTTGGAGGTGCTCTGCATTCACTTTTAATAACATGCATAGAGTTTGAGACCGGGGTTGATAACAAGATTGGGAGTGGAAAGAAAGACCTGAGAAGAGAATACTCTAATGACGCTGGGAGTTTCTAAGTATTTTCCCTTGATTGCTAAGTGGAGAGAATCAGGGTGCATGATTTGATGGGGCCAAGGGAGCTCTCAGCAGAACACTGAGCTCTCAGCTCCATTCTCACTGTTGCCGCAGTTTCTGAGGCCAACCTATGATTTATGACATTTATGTCTTTTGGGGGAGTCATTTAGCAAAATGGATGGTTAGTAAGTAGAGTTAGTAAGTAAAGTTAGTAAGGCTTTATGAAATGAGGTCTTGCTACTTTCAGGATTTTTTTTTTTTCATAATGCAGAAATTTTAAGGGTGGGAAAAAGAATGTTTCTTTCATATAACGTCAGGGGTAAGTTGTATTCCAAATATGTTTTGCCTTTCTCCATTTGACATGTTTGAGTCACAGAATAGAAAATATGCTATTGTCCTTCTAACATAAAGGTGATATTTTATATCCCTGTGGTGCATGCCTTAGTTATTTTTCCAGTAGTGGAGACGGATTTTCCCACCTACCCTTTTACTCATTTCTTTTGTATGATGTACACACACACACACACATGCACACACACACACTACTTGTTTGTAGAGATGACTGATTTTATTTTACCTAAAGCCATATTTATGACTGTCATAATGATTTGGTGGCAATGACATTGTTACATTTCTCTAGTCTCAGCAGTACAATGGCATTTCAAACAAGACATCAAAAGGACAGGCAGCTATGAGTGATGATGGCTTTATTTACCTGCTGTGGCAAAGAAGAGACACAACTTTGTTTTCTCCATCTTTTCATGATGTTCATAATCCTATTCCTTATCGATCTTACTTGCCTTTGAATTAAGTTATATATTAAAAAAAGATCCCGGTAGAAATAGGCTTGGTGAAATCATACATAGCTGCACTTATTTTCATAAGCCAAAACATCATCTTGTTCTTCTTCCTGCAAATTGTTATGCTCGTTGAAGAAATGAGGAAACTAGGCACAGAGAACTTTGTATCCTTTCCCTCCCTCCCTCCCTTCCTTCCTTCCTTCCTTCCTTTCTTCCTTTTCTTTCTTTCTCTCTCTCTTTCTTTCTTTCTTTTTCCTTCCTTCCTCCCTTCCTCCCTTCCTTCCTTCCTTTCTTCCTTCCTTCATATGCTTTTCTTAGACTAAAGGGAAAATTATTGGTGGAGGTGGGACGAACCTTCTCTCTTTGAACTAGTGCTATCTGTGTATTGAATGACTGTCAAGAAACGAATGAATGTTGTTTTAGTCACAGCTGAAGATACTAAAGCAGATAAATGTTTATCCTGGTTTGAAGGGTTGGTTCTGGTCCCTCTTAGTGATTCTGCTCGGCAGCACTGCCCATTGGCCTTGATTTTTATCTCCTTCCATTGATTGGTGCCAGAGTGCCTTTCCCTAATGAAGAGTGTTCAGTTTGCGTGGAGCGATTTTATCTCCAGTCTTTAAGAGCTAACTTTTGTTTTTCATGGAGAGTGAATACAGAAGGAAGTTAATGCAATTAGGATGTTAAAGAAATAAATAGCCACCAACAGATAGTTTGGGACTCTTGTGTAGAAAAAGGCTATCCCCAGTTTAACGTAAGTTTTTGTCTTAGAATCCTCAAAAAGGTTTTAAATAAAACTTGTAGTAGTATACTTTTGGGGGAGTTTAAACATCAAAATTAATAAAAATGCAAAATGAGAAGGGAATATACTGTCTTTCAAACTGATGTAATGTTCTGTGAGTGATACAGCTAGAGAAAGTTCTTCATAATGTCTTGTATAAGAAGTCATTGGTTTCTTTCCTTTTCTTGGAGGTGTATTGATTGATAATATCCTGTACACTCTTTGCAAATAAGTGAACTTGTGGGATCTGGACTTCTGTGTGAGTTAGTTGTAGGTTTGGCCTGGAGACCAGTAGTCACTGATACGGTCCAGTAACAACTTCGTCTATTTGGAAATCCTATATTTGGCATATTCTTCAGCAAAATAAATAAATAAATAAATAAAATTTTTTTTCCCGAGCAGGAAAAATAAAGGGTTGCGAGAAGGCATACATTAAAGAGGATTCACTTTATTCGCAGGAGATCCCTCAGAATCTGTTTACTTTTCATGCACATACAGTTCTACTACGACTGATCATAGTGTTTCTAATCCTATAGCAAACACTGAATTGCAAATTAGAAGACAAGAATGGGCTGATATTGGCAACTACATGGATGACATTGAAAAGTGCCAGGGGACAGATTGGTGGTAAAGGGAAAGATGGATCAAATATGAAAAGCAGTCGTAGGAATTACAGCAAACATGGTGGTAAGGACTTTGTGGGTGGACCCGATAGATTCACTTTATTATCCTCCCTTCTCCGTCCCTCCCTGTCTTTCTTCCTTTCTTTTTTGCTCTCCTATCCCTGACCCTAACTTATCTTTATCTACCCACCCATCCATCCATCCATCCATCCATCATCCATCTAAAGCTTTTATTGAAATATAAAATATATAGAGAAAAGTATGCATGGTGTTGAGACAGAAGTAAACAGCTTGGTGATTTACCTAAGTGGATACACCAAGACCAAGATACCGACCGCTGTCAGCAGCCAGAAGTCCTCCTCTCCCCCAAGGCATTATTTCCCTGCAAAGATAACTTCTGTCCTGACTTCTGAGGCTATAGGCTATTTTTATCTATTATTGAACTTCCGACCAGAGTCTAGGTTGCGCATCCTTGCGTCTGCCTTCTTTTGCACAGCATCAAGTTTGTGAGGTTCACTGATGTTTGTGTGTAGCAGCAGCTTATTGTTATTGTGCTGCAGGATTCTGCTTTGTGAGAAGGCCACAGTTCAGTTACCATTTTGCTCTTGATGGACACTGGGATTGTTTCTTGTTTTTGGCTATAATCAATAGTGTTGCTGTGAACATTCTTGCATATGTCTTTCGGTAAACATGTGGGAATAATAGTGCCTTCCTTTAAAAGTGCTTACCAATTCACATTCCTACTAACATAAGTGTTTTGGCTTCTCCTCATCCTTACAAACTGCTCGTATTATTTTTTAATTTTAATCATTTAGGTGGATGTATAGTTGTATCACATTGTGGTTTTAATATGCATTTCCCCAAGCATCTTTTGTTCCTTTTCATATGTTTATTGGCTGTAGTGAAGTACTTGTTCAGGTTTTTTGCTGATGAAGTTTTTGTCCAGTATGTTATACCAAGCAAGAAAGGTTTTAATAAGTTGAAAATAGATCTCCCTTATGACCCAGTGATCATACTACTGGGTATTTACCCTAAAGATACAAATGTAGTGATCCGAAGGGGCACGTGCACCCGAATGTTTATAGCAGCAATGTCTACAATAGCCAGACTATGGAAAGAACCTCGATGTCCACCAACAGATGAATGGATAAAGAAGATGTGGTATATATCTATACAATGGAGTACTATGCAGCCATCAAAAGAAATGAAATCTTGCCATTTGCAATGACATGGATAGAACTAGAGGGTATTATGCTGAGCAAAATAAGTCAATCAGAGAAAGACAATTATCATAGGATCTCCCAGATACGAGGAATTTGAGAGGCAGGGCAGGGGGGTTTTGGGGGAAAGGGAGGGAAAAATGAAACAAGATGGGACCAGGGAGGGAGACAAACCATAAGAGACTCTAAATCTCAGGAAACAAACTGAGGGTTGCTGGGGGGGAGGGGAGGGGGGAGGGATAGGGCAGCTGGGTGATGGACAATGGGGAGGGTATGTGTTATGGTGAGTGCTGTGAATTGTGTAAGACTTAAGATTCACAGACTTGTACCCCTGAAACAAATAATACATTATATGTTAATAAAAAATAAAAAAAAAAAAAAAGAAAGGTTTTAAGATCTGGGAAGTAAACTTCCTTTGTTTGTTTAGGAAACTCAGATAACCATACAAATTCATTCACCAGTGTTTCCATATAATAAGTAAAGTAATATGGTTGAAGATATTAAAAACACTTGGAACTTGCAAACATCACAGCCTGGGTCTGTGAAACTCTGTCCTTTAAAAAAAAACAAAACAAAAACCAAAAAACACACCAACTTTAACACAATACTTAGAAACCTGCAGAACTTGTTGTCTTCAGTGCTTAACATAAAAGCAAAGCATTTTGTAACTTAGTGTTGCCCAGTGACCAATAGAGATAAGCATTTGGAAGATATGGGTTAAAGACCCAGATCTCTTACTTGGTAGTTATTTGATTTTGGGGAATTTAAAAAATCCTCTTTCTTTTTCTTTTTTTTTTTCACTATTAAAATGATTGTAAAACCTAGCTTGCAGAGGTGTTATGAGGGACAAAAGTGATTGTTAGGAAACCTTGTTCAGAACTGTAAGTGACTATACATGTGTTAGTTATTATTGTTGTCGTTGTGTTCTAAAGCATTCCTTATTCTTGAGTTGAATCATGCCAGCGCTGAGAACAGTTCCTGACATATTAATAAATGTTTGTTGGCTGAATGAATGAACAACACTTTTAAGTGTCTTTCTTGAGCTGTTCCTCTGAGTGATCCAAGCTCAGAAAACATTTTTTCTCTAGGACTTTTACTTTTTATTGCTGAAGTTGAGTTGGGAACAGGGTTTATTAAACATCAGTCTTGAAAAATCGAGTCTAATAGCCAGCAGTTTGAGATCACCCGTTTCACTGGATTGCTCATATCAACTTTATGCTCCAAGTAACACACGCAGGACCTGGAGAACCCTTGAAAATGATTACAGCGCTCTTCACCCCGTGGGTGACCCCCAAAGCTTACGCGCTGAATATCTCTAGCTTCTATAATTAGACTGCTGGCCAACGGATTTCCAGATTTAAAATATTGTCGTGGTGTCTCTAGTGCGGATACCTTGGAAACCATATTTCATGAAAAATTGAATGTTTAAGGATGAATGATAGCTGAGAACTGGAGCTTGTAGAGAGCCTTTTCAGCTTAATACAGATGAGGCATTTCCCACATATGTTGATTACAATGGCAAAAGCAAACTTGCAGCCTAAATCTTGTAAACATTTGTGTGGAGCAACCATCGAAAGTTCTGATCCTCAAGTATCGTTTGACTTGGACCTCTGTTTTCTTCATCTGAGAAGAGGGTTGGGCCAAATATTTATTTCTAAATTACATAGAATTAAACTTTGTATGATTTTTTGTGGTCAAGAATTAGAAGCTACGTAATAGTAGGTATCCCCTTGCAAAGTCAGGCCTGCAGCAGAAGGAACTTGGATTTCAAAGTAGAAATCTAATACGATTTTTTAACCCAAAGATTGATTTTCTTTTCCTTTTATTTGAGGGTGCTGCTGGTGGTGGTTTTTCTTTTGAGAGCTGGTGGTGGTCCTGATTGGTTGTTCTTATCATTGATAATGATACTCACTGATAATGAGGACTGGGTATATAACATGTTACTTCAGAATAACGTCAGTCAGTCTGAAGTTTTGAGGTTGTTTACTTTTTCAGGTAGCATCCCTCCTGTATGTTGAGCCCGAACGTGCTTGTTTTCTCATGATTTAGTGGAAAATGGAATCATCTAGAGTAGTAGACAGCTTTTGTTTTCTGTTACAGACAAAATGCAATGGAAAATTGAAATAAATACAAAGGGTAATTATGGCGAGCCTTGTGAAACTACTGTTTTAAACATAGTGAATTTCAGAAAACATCTTCTGTTCTGAGTGCTTTCTTTCCCGTGAGATGTTAAACTGGATGGTTATAAAACAGAAGCTCCCAGGCCTGTCGGCTGGTTGCTGTGTTAAATGCTGGAAGCGAGGCTCCTTCTCTCTGATAACCACTCAGCCCAGGAGGCTTTTAAAAAAACATTGGTGTGGGGCACCTGGGTGGCTCAGTGGGTTGAAGCCTCTGCCTTTGGCTCAGGTCATGATCCCAGGGTCCTGGGATCGAGCCCCGAATCAGGCTCTCTGCTCAGCAGGGAGCCTGCTTCCTCCTCTCTCTGCCTGCCTCTGTGCCTACTTGTGATCTCTGCCAGTCAAATAAATAAATAAATAAATAAATAAATCTTAAAAAAAAATTGGTGCTAGGACTGGCTGTAGGGAAGGGCAGCTGTTTAAGGAATAGGATCCTGACAGTCATTTCTAAACCGATGTCCTCCGGGCCCGGGGTTAGCTCTTGCATCCGTTATCTAAGTGGCCCGATGGGAATCTTCCTAATGTCTTGAATTCAAACCAGGTTTCTACATCTTCTCCCCCGGAATGATCATGAATGAAGTCCGGAAAGCATTGTGTGTGTTTGTTCGGGGGGACGACTCCGCGGACTCATCAGTCAGAGGGAAGGGGGAGCGGACCTTGAGTGCCTATGGCTGCACAGATTCCTTCATTCCTTTGACCTCTGGAGACCGTGGCCTTGGGAATGTGTGCCGAGCGCTCCCGATGCTAGCCTGATGATGCTAGCCGAGCGAGGGCCTCGTGGGAGGAGATCGCTGAAGCAGGGCTTACAACTGCCTTCCGAAAACTGCTGAGCGCAAACCCACTAAGCAGAAGCACACAAGCTCACAAGTTTGCACTTTTTATGAGTGGAGCTCCTTCGCCAGGGAGAAGGAAGAAGGCCGATAGGAAAGGTCTTAAAAGATTTAGGTAGATAGGATCAGATAATTTCCCTTGAAAAATACATTAAGAAATGAAACAGAACACTAGTCCAAAAACATGGCAAGAAAATACGGTCCGGGCGCTTGCAAGTTTTGATTGCCCAAGCTTGAGGCAGGGGCCTCTACAGTTTAACCGGTCACTTTAGGGCTCGTTGCCCTGCACTGCCCTTCGACTCACACGCGTGCATGGGTCCCGCACTGCAGCCTTCCTCACGGCGGCAACCGTGTCACAACGTCCTCCGGGGTTCCTGCAGTGGCTAGTGTATTTTGTAGTGAGAATACATATTTAATGGAAGGGTACTTAGTCACTTAAAAAGTCTGGACAAGGGGCACCTGGGTGGCTCAGCGGGTTAAGCCTCTGCCTTCAGCTCAGGTCATGATCTCAGGGTCCTGGGATCGAGCCCCGCATGGGGCTCTCTGCTCAGCAGGGAGCCTGCTTCCCCCTCTCTCTCCTTGTCTGCCTCTCTGTCTGCTTGTGATCTCTGTCAGTCAAATAAATAAATAAAATCTTTAAAAACAAACACCCCCCCCCAAAACCTCTGGACAAACCAATCAGAGATGCCCAGTCGTTATACCCGGCTTTATCTGAACCCTTATTTATTCTCGAGAGATTCCTCCATTGGAGTAGCTCTGATCGCTGCTGTCAGGTTTTTCACATATTTCTTGGGAAATTTGTGGTCATGCAGTTTGGAATCCAGTAATTTTGGCAGTGAAACTTTGTTTTTAGGGTTTGTGATGTGTTACATAGTTCCTTGGAAAACTTATCTCACTTTTCTATTTAGATCTGTTTCATCTGTTTTCTGAATTGGACAGAGTTTTATTTACTATTTTTTTGAGATTAGAAGCGAGTTGTTATTGGTGAGGACGTGGGCAAAGGGGAACCCTCTTGCACTGTTGGTGGGAATGCAAGCTGGTGCAGCCACTCTGGAAAAGAGCATGGAGGTTCCTCAAAACGTTAAAAATAGAACTATCCTGTGATCTAACAATTGTAGTAGGAGGTATTTATCCAAAGAATACAGAAATACTAATTTAAAGGGTTACATGCACCCCTCCTCACGTTTTTAGCAGCATTATCTATAGTAGCCAAATTATGGAAATAGCCCACGTGTCCATCGACTGATGAATGAATAAAGAAGAGGTGATATACTGGGGTGCCTGGGTGGCTCAGTTGGTTGGACGACTGCCTTCGGATCAGGTCATGATCCCGGAGACCTGGGATCGAGTCCCACATCAGGCTCCCAGCTCCACGGGGAGTCTGCTTCTCCCTCTGACCTTCTCGCTCATGCACTCTCTCACTACCTCTCTCTCAAATAAATAAATAAAATCTTTGAAAAAAAAAAAAAGAAGAGGTGATACACACACACACACACACACACACACACACCCCGGAATATTACTCAGCCATCAAAAAGAATGAAATCTTGCCATTTGCAATGACCTGGATGGACCTAGAGAGTATTAAGTAAAATAAGTCAGAGAAAGATGAATATCAAATGATTTTACTCATATATGGAATTTAAGAAGCAAAACAAATGAATAAGAGGAAAAAAGAGGCAAACCAAGAAACATATTCTTTTTTTTTTTTTTTTAAAGATTTTATTTATTTATTTGACAGAGATTACAAGTAGGCAAGAGAGGAGGAAGCAGACTCTCCGCGGAGTAGAGAGCTGGATGTGGGGCTCGATCCCAGGACCCTGGGATTATGACCTGAGCCGAAAGCAGAGGCTTTAACCCACTGAGCCACCCAGGCGCCCCCCAAGAAACATATTCTTAACTATAGAGAAAAAACTGATGGTTACCAGAGGGGAGGTGGGTGGGGGAGGGGTGAGCCAGGTGTCGGGGATCAAGGAGGGCACTTGTGATGAGCACCAGGTGTCTGGAGGTATTGAATTGCTATATTGTACACCTGAAACAAATATTACACTGTATGTTAACTAACTGAAATTTAAATAAAAATTTAAAAAATAAAAGTGAGTTGTTAGTCCTTAAAATTTTTTTTTTAAATTTTGAAATAACTGTAGGCTCACAGAAAGTTGCAAAAGTATAGTACAGTTTTCACATAACGTCCCCCCACCTTCTCCCAATCCATACTGCTTTTAAGGTTTTTTTTTAAACTTATTTTATTTTATTTTTAGATATTTTATTTATTTATTTGAGAGAGAATGAGAGAGAGAGAGAAGGAGAGGGGTGAGGATCAGAGGGAGACGCAGACTCCCTGCTGAGCAGGGAGACCTGGGACTGGATCTGGAACTCCAGGATCACAACCTGAGCCGATGGCAGTCACTTAACCCACTGAGCCACCCAGGCGCCCTGCTTTAAGGTTTTAAAAAGGCATTTACCTAGAAAGATTTATAAGGAATTGCAATTTTTATGCCTTCTCTGAAGAATATATAGTAGGACAAAAAAGAATATATCATAGGTATTGTAAAAAATGCAGAATTAGACACATCTAGTGTTTTCTGGGTTTCATTTGGAAAGGTGCTACCGTGGTAGGCAAGGGGGAGGAGTCATTCATTTGTTCATTCGCTTCTGTGAATTTGGTGTTTGCCTCATTTTTTTATAATAATTTTTATAATGATCATATTTAACTAGGAAGTCTTAAATCCAGATATTCTCAGAAAAACCTCTGGAAGATACAATATAAATATAAATGAGGGAAAATAGAGATCTTTTACGACCCTAGTATCAGAGCACCATGATAATATTGGATTTTATGTAAAGGTGAGAGTACTATCATTTACTATATATCTGTACATTAGGTGTGTATTTCCCTTACATGCCACAATGCAGGCAAATTCAGAATGTACCGGGACATTTTAGAATAGATGTTTTATTTATTATATATACATTATAATACATCCCATGAGACCTCAATGTTTCACTATTCTTTTTATTGATAAATATTACATTTGAGTACATATTTAAGTTCAGTTATCACGTCTTAATAGGGATCTTCTGATGCTGTGTGTCTTTGCTCATCCATGTGTCTGAACCTTATGCTGTCTTACCTGAATGCTCCCTCAGAGGCTAGGTCTTGCACCTGGAGACAGACATAACTGGGGAAGGTCTAGAGACGTGCACTGCATATCACGAGAATAAAGGAGTGTCTTTCAGAGAACAGACAGAAGTCTGTTTGAATGCTTAGAATCTTGAGCAGTGAAGTCTGAAAGGAGACTTCACAACCCAACATCATGAGCACTGGACCCCAAATCCAAGAACACCAGAACTAGGAGGACCACTTACAACTTCAAGAAATAGGTTTGGCATAAATCAGTTTAAATTTATGTAGTGGGAATTTAATGTGAGCAGTTTTACACCCCAAGAGGACAAAATGGCTTTTTCAAGAGAAGTTCCAGAACAAATCTTTGGGGGAAGATTAAGTATTCCTACAGCTATAAAAAATGTATATTTTTGTTAAATAGACCTTTGGGGATGGTAGTCTCTCTTTTTACCCAGGCTTTCTTACAGCACTTTGCTTACGTCACTTTTCATTTTGTGGACTAATTTCTTGTTCTTTGATGTCACTGAGTGTTGGTCTATAATACTGTGGATTTGACCTCCTGCGATGTTTCTATGAGGTTTACCTGCCTCACCTGTCTTATCTCAGTTCTAGACCTTGACCAGAAGGCTCTAGTGTAAGTGCGTTATTACACATGAGGTTAAAAAGTGATCAGATCATTTAGACCTCCTTGTAAAATTTCCCTAAGACCACGCCTTGCTGCTGATAAAATGAAATTGGGCGTTATTTCTGAATTGAAACCAACGCCTTTGCTGCTGGTTTCATTTGGGATAATTCCAGTAATCTGAAAGTTTGCTTTGCCAATTAAATGAAGCATATTTTATTTTGTGCAGGTTTAAAAAAATCATTGTGTTGGGTAACTTTCTGAGGTGTAATATTATGCTCATAAATTAAATAGTTTGGAAAGTCCAATGCCATATATTTCTGTTTGCCCCACAGCTTTTAGCTTCTGTTACGGAAGGACTCTAGTATTTGGGCTTGAATAACACAGTGTCTTTTATATAAAAACCAGAGTAGCAGGAAAAAACCAGGCTAGAGCATGTGGTCCAGGCTTCAAGCAGGTTTCCTCTTGAGTTAGGAGCTGGTGGCCTAATGTCTTAGTTCTGTAGAGACAGTGAGGGATTCATTTCTAAGGTAGGTGTCCACATATGGGATCTATAGAACTCTGGTAACTTGGGAACTGTGAGGGGCTGGTGTTAATGCTTCAAACGTGGGCAGTAGGTACCATGAGTTGCAGTCTGTGGAATCAAAGAAGAGGAAATAATATTTTAGGGAGACTTTCTGGGAAATTGTGAATCAGCTTAAATCTCAGGAGTGGTCTATTATCTACTGTCTTTAAATATATTCACTTTAATTGAATAGTCTCATAACTGAAGTTTACCTAATTAAGTGTCCAGACTAAAATTGTCTTAAAATGTTTCTGATGTACATCATTCCAAAATAAATTGCACTTATCACCTTTCTTAACAAGACATTGGATATACTTTCCCCTTTTGCTCATCTCTCATAGTCATCATTATGCAATTTGGCAAAGCTCTTAGGGCTGGAGTTGTGTGAAGTTCAACCGCTGGTGAACCCTACACCAGGGGTTCCCATATTGCTGTGCTTTATACATTGTTTCCGTCATCTTTTGTGTTGTCAAGAGGATGTCTTAGCTGTGCCTAAACAGGGCTTAAGGGTCTCCCTGTTTTCTTCCATGATGGGCAGTGATCCCAGAGGTATTTGTTTTCATGTGTTGAACCTGAGGAAATGCGGAGGCCGGCCCAGCGGTGGGAGAGAGCAAGAGTGGGAGGCACTATTCGGGCAGCTCCTTAGCTGGCCCTAGGGAGGAGGCCTTGGCCACACGGGGAGAGAGGCTGTCAGACCAAGCTGAGGTAGTGCAAGAGGTGAGCTGGGAGAGGGCTGCTTCTGGGTGCAGGGGGCAGAGCGTGGCTCTGGGGCAACGGAGCCTGATGCAGGGGTTGTGTGCCTCCGTTGAGAGGGGGGGCTTGGAGCATTTGAAAACCCGCAGAGAGCGTCCTGGGCAGGGGAGAGGAGTTCTGGGGACGCCTTTGGCCGGCAGTGATGGGCCCGAGTAGAAGGACGTGAAAAGGCGGGTGATGTGCACGGCCGACCAGAGCCCAGGACTGACGGGGGTGCTCTGAGCAGGTGCGAGGCAGCAGTCCGTCAGCGCTCCTGAGACCTCCGTGCCTCCGGGCCACGGAGGCTTGTGGAACCTCGCGGGGAAACCGATTCGTGAGCCGGCGCCGACCGTCAGGATTTCCCGGAGCTGGTTCCGAGCGTGGACTCCGGAGCCGGAGGGCCTGGGCTGGAAGGCCGCGTCCACGCCGTCCCACGCGGGGTTCTCCGGGAGGCACCTGCCCACGGTGCAGGAAGTCGGGGCGGAGGGTGGCCCCGCGACCAGCGAAGGAAGCCGGACCGGGTGGAGGGAGGTGTGCCAGCGCGAGCCACATCCCCGAGGGCTCCGCGGACCGCACCAGGCTTGGAGCCCCGGAGGCCCCCGGAGCTCGCCCACCCGAGGGGCCCACGCGGGACACGTGGCCGCGGGCCAGGCGGCTGTCCTCCCGGGACGCCGTTTGCGGAGCAGGACGGCGGAGCCCCGCGGGGACGACCCCGGCCCCGGCCCCGGCGTTCCCGAGGGGAGGTGGGAGCCGCGCCCCCGGCGCCCCCAGACTCCGCGCCTCGTGACTCGCGCGACTCGGTGCTTCCAGCTCTTCAGGCGGCCGCACCTCGTGTTAGTCCCGGGGGCTGAGTGAGTCCGTACATGTGAAATGCTTAGAAAAGCCCGTTGCCCCCGCAGAGTACGGTTCGGGTGCGGGAGGCTACGCTCATCCTAACGCCCTCAGCTCTACCTTCCCCTTGTACTACGGTTCTTTTACTTCACTGTGAGTGGACGGCAGTGCCCTCATTATTAATTTTTTTTTTTTTTAAAGATTTTATTTATTTATTTGACAGAGATTACAAGTAGGCAGAGAGTCAGGCAGAGAGAGAGAAGCAGGCTCCCCACTGAGCAGAGAGCCCGATGCGGGGCTCGATCCCAGGACCCTGGGATCATGACCTGAGCTGAAGGCAGAGGCTTTAACCTACTGAGCCACGCAGGTGCCCCCTCATTATTAATTTTGAAAAAATTTTCTTCGCAAGAGAAAACATGACAGTATCTTAGTAAGAAATAATTCGAGATACCATGTATTTTCTTTCTTTCTTTTTTTTTTTAAAAGCTGAATATCTGTATTATGTGTGACATTGAAAGCTCCAATACTACGTCTCTCTCTCTCTCTCTCTCTCTCTCTCTCTTTTTAAGATTTTATTTATTTATTTGACAGACAGAGATCACAAGTAGACAGAGAGGCAGGCAGAGAGAGAGGGGGAAGCAGGCTCCCTGCTGAGCAGAGAGCCTGATGCGGGGCTCGATCCCAGGACCCTGGGATCATGACCCAAGCCAAAAGCAGAGGCTTTAACCCACTGAGCCCCCCAGGAGCCCCCCATGTATTTTAGTAGAACTTGCGTTTTTAGTTTTCTGTTTTTACCAGAAGAAGGATGGAAAGGGAATAATTACTGATGTTGAAATCTGAAGGATTTGGACATATAATGAATGAAATTTTTAGGGAGCTCTCTGTGTGAGTTCTTAGGCTCTTTCCAAGTAACTTACATTAAGTAAGGATCTTCTGAGCTTACGGGGAGTGACCCCTCTGCTGAGTTGACGTGGGGAATCATTCAGTAAAAGCATCTTCTGACCAGGTGGTAGCGCCCATCTGAGAAGGTCCTCAGACTCTTGGGCTGTCTTACCTGTCAGTCTGGTTCTAGATCTGAAGGTTGCAACAGACAATCAATAAATACAACACTGGGGATGCCTGGGTGGCTCAGTTGGTTAAGCGGCTGCCTTCGGCTCAGGTCGTGATCCCAGCGTCCTGGGATCGAGTCCCACATTGGGCTCCTTGCTGGGCAGGGAGCCTGCTTCTCCCTCTGCCTCTGCCTCTGTCTGCCTGTGCTCGCTCTCTCTCTCTCTGACAAATTAAAAAAAAAAATACAACACTGCCGCATAATGAAATGCCTTTACTTCTTACACATTTCAGAATCATTCTTTTTACTATTTCAGCATTTGAATTCTGCACGTATAGAGCAGATCACCTGGAGTGTTTTAGAAATTTGGTTTAGATTCAAAGTAATGTTCCCAGGGAGGCTCAGTCCCTGCCAATTCATTTCTTACTCATTTGGGGACATGTCTAATTTCTTTGGACGGTTTTTCTCTCCTTCATATTCATATGGATGGAAAACATTAAATTTGAAATGGCAACCGTATTGCACTGTTTATTTTTAAGGAACTATCTGATGGTCCTGTTAACATTAAAGCAAAGATAAGGTACGACGTAAGCCCCCAAATACTTCTTTAAAACATAAAAATGTGACTGTTTCTTCTGTTTGTACCAGCAGCTCATTATTGGCATAATAAAGCCAGTAGAGCAGAGGAGGAAACACTATGATCCCTCCTTTGAAAGCATTTTTTTTTAAAGGGCCTTTTCTGGATCCATTTTCCTCTTCAGTTTTAAGATTGTAGATACTCTTTTAGATACACTTTTATTTATTTGTTGTATCTTGTAGATACTCTTTTATTTATTTATTATTTTTTATTAACATATGTAGTATTTGTTTCAGGGGTGCCGGTCTGATTCATCAGTCTTACACAATTACAGCACTCACCATAGCGCATACCCTCCCTTTCCTTCCCTTTCCTTCCTTCCTTTCTTTATTATTTATTTATTTTTAAAAATTTATTTATTTATTTGAGAGAGAGAGAAAGACAGAGTGAGAGAGAGCATGAGAGGGAAGAAGGTCAGAGGGAGAAGCAGACTCCCTGTGGAGCTGGGAGCCGGAGGTGGGACTCCATCAGGGGACTCCCGGATCATGTCCTGACCCTAAGGCAGTTGCTTAACCAACTGAGCCACCCGGGTGCCCCTCCCTTTTCTTTTAAAGGGTGAAAACAATTATCATTGTATAAAGAATGAAAAACAATTTATCTGTATATTTATTATACAATCATCTATAGAAGATGAGGCTCATATCATATATATAGTAAATATCACCCTGAGTCAATGAGAAATCTTCTTAACTGTTTTGGCATTAACCTGATTGGAGTAGAGCAGCCTATGTGGGTTCTTTGCAGAATCCCGTGGTTACTTTTGTTACAGGAACCAGGACCCTGATTGAGATCATCTCCCTGCAGCAACCAGCAGGATTTCCCCCCCACTCCTTTATTGTGATTCAGAATATGGAGCACATTTAAGATTTCATTTCCACATTTTTTTTGGGGGGGGGTGAGATGTCTGGAAGGTGAATATGGATAAAAGATTTAAGGTTGACTAATAGATATGTAAAAGGTATTAATTTAAAGTGGTACAAACTTATTTTGTAACAAGCCCTTCCTAAAAAACAATGATGATTTTTAAAACTGTGCATTTTGTGATTAAAATACTTAAATCTTTTTAGAGAAATGTTGTTGAGCTCCATCTAATGGGTAACCAGTCCCATATCCAAGAAGATTATGTCAGTGCAGCTTTTAATTTTCAAAAACATGAAATTATGATTTTGTATATATGATCTTTGACTGTGGAAGGGTCCGAAGTAAAAAAAAAAAATTACTTGGGACAAAATTATTTATTGTTTCCAAAATAGACAAAAGTGTGAGTGAGTTCTGCTTTTATGTATTTAATCCCAAATTGACTACAATTATTGTGTGATGGCTTTGCAGAGTGTGGCCTGCTAGTGACTCTCCATTTAAAAACCATATAATTTTTTTTTTTTTTTTTTGCCTGGGTTAGGTGGGTTTTTATGTGGGTTTTAGTTATGCTTTGGTGAAAAAAAATCTCAATTTTGGGTCACAAAGTGAAAAAACACAGATAAGTATGTATTATAGATAGGGAGGAAACATTGTCTAACCAAATAATTTCTTATTTAAATAGAAGAAGTTTTTATTTTCTTTTAGAACATTAATCAAAGTTAATCAGTTCTTAGATTGTTTATCTAAATTTCTACACGTAGCATAATGCAGCCATGGACACCTAAATAAATATGATTCCTTAGGGACCTGGGTGGCTCAGTCGGTTAAGCATCTGTCTTAGGCTCAGGTGATGATCCTGGGTCCTGGCATCAAGCCCCGCCTCTGGCTCCCTGCTCAGTAGGGAGCCTGCTTCTCCCTCTCCCTCTGCAATTGACTCCGCTTGTGCCCTCTGGCTCTGTCTCTCTGTCATATATTAAATTTAAAAAAATGAACATGCTTCCTTAAACGATAACTGATATAGTAGAAGTACATTACACTAGATTTTAATTACTCTCACAATTTTGCAAATGAAATCTTTAGTAAATTCACTATTTATTATATTACTTAAATAAAAGGCAGAAGAGGAATGATACCTAATATGCATATCACTGTAAATTCTAGCAAAACCACATTATTAGAAATTTCTATTTCTCTGAAAATTAAGGACTAGTTTTTTGCTCGGAGGACACTCAAAGGTTGACCAGAAGGAAAGGAAAGTTCCATATGGGTGTTGGTTGTTTGGTCTAACGGTCTAAATGAAATGGAAAAAGAAAGCATGGTCTTATACTCAGTTTCTAACAGTAAACCTGGTGAGTTCACTCTAAGTGCGGTTTGTGGAAAATTGGTGATGATTTTCAGTACTCAGCCTCTTATCTCCAAAGCACTTTCCAAATGTTGAATAATTAATTGCCACAACCCCCATGTGGGGGTATAATAGCAAGCATGTCTTTCTGTTTACCAGGAAACCATTAAGGCAGAGTCTGGAAATGTTGATTTTTATTTTTAGAGGTTTCTGCGTTTTCCAAGGTGACCAGCTTTTTAAATGCTGTCCTGGTTTCCAAGCACAGGGTCATGGGAAAAGTTGCCAAGGATGTTGAATACTTGAGAACTTTCTCTTCTCATTGTTTCCCTACAGAATTCATTCTTCTTCTTGCTTCTGCCTACTCATCATTTTGCAATACATATAAAACAATGCAATATTTAGTATTAGTAAGTTTACTCTGCAGTTTGTATGGTCTCTTCTTACCTGGTAAATTGAGAATTTGGAAAACCTGGTAGAAGTATGAGAGCAACTCTAAGTGGCAAAATTGTTTCATTCTGAAAATGGTTTTAACAAGTTAAAGGAACCACTTTCTCAAACAGTAGTTTGATATATATGCTTGATAGTGTGTTGTAAACAGCTGAGCTATGTGACATTTATGGAGGAAAAACTTACATTCAAAAATTGGATAACAAGAAAGAATATGAGAGAGGCTTATTTAGACAAAATAAGTTTAAGGGGCGACAATCGAGTGCTGGAGTTAATAAATCCAAAGGTGTTTGAGAAGAGAGAGTTCATGAGTGAACGGTAAACGGGCTGAATGAGGAGATGGGTTCCACTGCTGACTGTGGCCTCCCAGATGGCTACATTAGCTAGACCAATTCCTGGATTGTTTCTGTTTCCAGAGTCAGGATGTCTATGATCAGCTCTCTGGAGAGATGCAGGATCAAGTCACCAAGGCAGATGCAAAAGGCTGTCCATCTGTTAGGTTCTCAGCCTTTGAAATCGAAGAGAGCCAGTGCCTTTCCTGGAGAGCAGTTAATCCCTTTACACCTTGAGAAACACCAGATAACAGAGAGAATGCTCTGGTGATTATTTGTGGCGGATGCTGAGTTTCTTTGCGTATGATTAACACCTTCATGGTCATCATCACCAGCCATCAGGGAGATTCAAATTAAAACCACATTGAGATACCACCTCACACCAGTTAGAATGGCCAAAATTAGCAAGACAGGAGACAACTGTGTGTTGGAGAGGATGTGGAGAAAGGGGAACCCTCTTACACTGTTGGTGGGAATGCAAGTTGGTGCAGCCACTCTGGAGAACAGTGTGGAGATTCCTCAAAAAATTAAAAATAGAGCTTCCCTATGACCCTGCAATTGCGCTACTGGGTATTTACCCCAAAGATACCGATGTGGTGAAAAGAAGGGCCATCTGTACCCCCATGTTTATAGCAGCAATGGCCACGGTTGCCAAACTGTGGAAAGAACCAAGAGGCCCTTCCACGGACAAATGGATAAGGAAGATGTGGTCCATATACACTATGGAGTATTATGCCTCCATCAGAAAGGATGAATACCCAACTTTTGTAGCAACATGGACGGGACTGGAAGAGATTATGCTGAGTGAAATAAGTCAAGCGGAGAGAGTCAATTATCATATGGTCTCACTTATTTGTGGAGCATAACAAATAACATGGAGGACATGGGGAGATGGAGAGGAGAAGGGAGTTGAGGGAAATTGGAAGGGGAGGTGAACCATGAGAGACTATGGACTCTGAAAAACAACCTGAGGGGTTTTGAAAGGGGGGGGGGAAGGTTAGGGGAACCAGGTGGTGGGTATTAGGGAGGGCATGTATTGCATGGAGCACTGGGTGTGGTGCAAAAACAATGAATACTGTTAGGCTGAAAAGAAATTAAAAAAAAAAAAAAGAGTGGAGTTAAGTTCTTCCTGTTTCAAGGAATTGAAGTCCTAGAAACCAGAAGTGTTGGTTCACTCTTGTCTGCTGAACACAGGGATACGTTCTTGATCTTGAGGTCTGGAGCCCACAGCGGCCTTAGGGGGCTCATGAGCCCCCAGGTGTTATATACAGAATTCGTGCATTGTGTTTCTGGAGGAGTGCATCCAAGTGTTCCTGATGTTGCTAAAACTGTGATATACACAAGACATTTAATATGGACTAGTGTCTTTTAAGAATGTTTACTTAGACCCCGTCAAATAACAGTACAAAATACAATTTCCAGCTATCTAGCTTCCCAAAATCTGGATGGAAAGGAAGTGAGAGCCTGTCAGCTCCAGGATATCATCTCTAAAAATCTAATGTTTTTATATTATCAGAAACATCAGAAAGTGCAATGATGCAATCAAAGCCAGTGAACGTAGTTATTTAACTACAGTACATTAAATTTAGAAAGGCAGCGATCAAGTCCATCTTATCTCTAAGCGGTCATGGGGCTTTCTTACTATCAGATCTGAAGGAGGTGTGCCCATAAGGATAAGGCATTATAATTTAGCTTACTTTCAGACATGAGGTGCTTTAATAGCATTTTTTGGGAAACTGCTCATTGAATATGTGTTTTTTGTAAATAATATCAGCTTATGTGGAATTTTTCAAAGAAGACCTTGATTACAACTCATTAGGAGAAACTTGTTATTTAAAGAAATACTGCAATGTCAGAAAATCAAATACCAGTGTAAAATAAGACCAAAAAATGAGGGTTCTTTTTTTTTTTTTTTAAATCGTGAGTTCATGGTTGGCTTTTGGGGGACAGGGATTCAATAACCTCATGAAGTTATAGCAATGTTTTTACTATATAGTCATATATCCTTTTTAATTTTAGGTTGGAATCCACATCTTTCATCAGATTCTCAAAAGACCCATGCCCCCCCCCCCAAAAAAAAAGTTAAGAATCTTTAGCTTATAATGCCAGAATCTTATATATGCTTTTTTTTTGGTTAAGATTTTATTTATTTGACAATGAGAGAGGGAACACAAGCAGGGAAATGGGAAAGGGAGAAGCAGGCTTCCTGCTGAGCAGGCAGCCCGGTGCAGGGCTTGATCCCAGGACCTTGGAATCATGACCTGAGGTGAAGGCAGCTGCCCAACCGACTGAGCTACCTAGGCGCCCCTCTTATATATGCTTATCCAAAAAGAAGTCTCCTACAATTTTGAGGATTTTGGCCATCTTTAGAAATTTGAAGACCCGTCATTGATAAGGAATAAAATAATACAACAAAATGGAGTTCAAAATTATTAAGGGCTACTATGGTCTGAATGTTTGTGTCTCCCCCAAAATTCCTATGTTGAAATCTTAGCCCTCAAAGGTGATGATATTAGTAGGTGGAGCCTTTGGGAAATGATGAGAAGAATGAGGAGATTTGTGCCTCATAAGAGATCCGACAGAGCCCCCTTTGGTCTGCCATGTCACTGTACAGTGAGAAGTCTGTGACCTGGAAGGGGGCCCTCATCTGTCCACCCTGGCACTCTGATCTAAGATTTCCACCCTTCAGAATGCTGAACAAAGCATTTCAGTTGTCTAGAAGCTCTTGGCCTGTGGTGTTCTGTTGCAGCAGTCTGAAGGGACTAGGGCAAGGGCTAAAAGTTCTAGAGATCGATTGCACAACAATGTGAATATGTTTAACACTACTGAACAGTACCCTTAAAAATGGTTAAGGTGGTAAATTTCACGTTATGTGTTTTCCATCACAGTTCAAAAAGAAAAAATGTTTAGGGCTGATTACAGTGCTTGATAAATACGTATTAGATTTGACATCTGCTAAAGCAAGAGGGTGCCTGGGTTGCTCAGTCAGTTAAATGTCTGCCTTCGGCTCCGGTCATTATCCCGGAGTCCCAGGAGTTGAGTCCCACAGTGGGCTCCCTGCTCAGCAGAGAGCCTGCTTTTCCCTTTCCCTCTGCCTCTGCCTCTGCTCCCACTTGTATGCTTTCTTTGTCTGTCACTCTCTCTTTCTCATTTATAAAATCTAAAAAAAAAGAAAAAAGAAAAATGAGGAAGATCAAACCAGTAACTCAACTGAGGGCCCAAGATTGAATATATGGGTTGAAATCTATGGGTAATCTATAAATCGCATTAAGACCAGTAGTCGGAACCATTTTACCTATGAAGTGCACCCTTATTTTGATTACTTTATAAAGAGGGGATTGGAGAGGAAGGTTTTCTTATGGTAGTGATAGCGTTGGGTTTCATTGCCTCTCACTGTGGTTATCTACTAGAGGCACATCATGCAGTGGTTAAGTATTCAGGTCTGGCATCAGGCTAGATGGTCATATTGCATTGCCATTTATAACTGTGGTCTTGGGAAAGTCACTTGACACCCCTGTGCCCCTCATCTATAAAATAAACAAAAATTACTGACTTCATAGGGTAGTTGTGGAAAATCAAACACTCTAGTGTACGCTGATAGCACTGTCCGTCTCCTGGTAAGGACTTGATGATTGTTAGTTTATTACTGCTTTTGGAATGATGCTTGCCAATAAGTTAGATAAGGTAGTGCAGGCTGAAAGGACCCAAAGAAGAAACAAGGTGTTGGCTGTATTCCAAACACTCTAATCATCCCATGAATAAATGAGAATTGATAGTTTATGTTACTGACACTAGTCTGAGGTCTCATGGAGATTTTTCATTTGATTTAATATGCCTGGACACATGGATCCTCCAAATGAAATATTTCTAAGCTTATTAATTGAAAAATACAAAAATAAAAAAAAAACCTATTACCATTTTTGAGGCTAAAGTTATAGGATATGCTTCCATATGCTTAAAGGAAAATATACCTAAAGGTAACAAGTCACTATTGATTTTAAATATGATTTCTCATCATTAGGTGGATATTTAGCTTTCTTTTGTGTACACACACACAGACACACACACACACACACACACACCGTGAAATGTACTTTAAAACACTGAAATCAGATCATTTAGTGAATAAACTTAATTTTATCTTTCTGCAGTGGTAGAGGAAGCTCTGGAAGTGGGAAAGTCATACAAACTTTGCTACTTCACATTCTCCTCTATTATTGACTTCAGGGTGGTCCAAACAACTTTATATTTCTAAGAACTTCATGGAAGCTTTTTTAAAAAAATGTAGACAAGATAAATGCTTGAGTTCTCTTTTCTCTCTTTTCATTTACATTTGAGTTTAAGAAATTTTTGAAGGCATCTTAACTTCGAGAAATTAAAAATAATATGATACAACAAGGTTACTGTTAAAGACATCTAGATATATTACTGGCTAATCATATCTCCAGATTTAAAAAAAGATTATTAGAAATAAAATCTGATATTACACAGTTCATCACATCATATTGAAAGACTATATTGTATGTGGAAGTAAACGTGGTTCCTTTTATTTTGGTGCTAAAATCTTGTGATCTCATTTTATGATTTATCAGTTATGGTTTTCTTTACTGTTATGGTCTTTGCTTTCATTATTATCATCTGAAGTCTTCTATTTTAAATCACCTTCCTGTTGGTGGTGCCCGGGTGGCTCAATTGGTTAAGCATCTGCCTTCCACTCAGGTCATGATCCCAGAGTTCTGAGATTGAGCCCCACATCGGATTCCCTGCTCAGCGGGGATTCTGCTTCTCCCCCTCCTTCCTTGCTTGTGCTCTCTCTATCTCTCTCTCAAATAAATAAATAAAATATTAAAAACAAATCACCTTCCCGTTCATGGTTGTGTGAAAAGAAAGTTAATTTAGTTGAGTTGGGCTCTAGGATGTCTGGATCTGTTTTCCAGGTTGTTTGTATTATCTCTTGAGGATCCTGGGTAGAACTTAGATAACCCTCAGTTGCGTCTGGGTAATTGTTGAGAGGGGACCAAAAGAAGTTTGATATAAGATGACTATTTCTCAGCTTTTTTCCTGGAGCTTTCAGACTTGGAATTGACTAGTAATCGGTTGGAGTATTTTTATGGTAAGTTAGTTTAGTAACACTGGTAACCTTCTGATCTTTAGAATGGCTCTGTGCTCTTTATGCAATGCTAAAACTCTTCAGAAAGTCTGTGTTGAATATTCCTGGCCTTGAGGTTTAGTCTGCATGTTCAATGTAAGTATGGCTTCAGTGACTCTATGTGACATGAGCTCATTTTTATTTTTTGGTGCTCAGTGTAACCTGCAGATCAAAAGGACCTTCTACACTATTTGTGCTATTGGACACAATGTTATTTTTTTACTTTTGAAACTAACTGTGGCATTTTTATTTAATAGACACCTATTGTTTTGAGCATTGTATTAAGATATTGGTGGAAAGAAGCATGGCCAAATCCTCTCTAATGTCTAACAGCTATTGGGGGAGATAATTCAGACACATGTAGGAAGTAGAATGCTACAATGATGCTGGAAGAACAGGTTCAAGAGCATGTAGCATGAAGTTCACAGGCACAGAGGCAATTATTTCTTTCCCCCTCTTTCTTTCTTTTTTTTTGAATACAATACTTAGATCACATATCTTCAGATAATAAAGATGTATCATAAAATATAGGTGCCAGTAAACTGTGTAATACATTTTGGACATTCACATTTTATTCTTCTTTCTTCAGAGTATTGCAAGTATTTAGCCTGTTAGAAAGTACTTCTCTACAGTTACATATGAGACAGAATTCAACTTGCTCAACCTCTGGTACTTTTTTCCCCCAGGGTATTGTGGGAAACCTACGTTTCAAAGGCAACTGACTTTCGGGGTGTCTGGGTGGTTCAGTTCAGCATCCACCTCTTGGTTTCGGCTCAGGTCATGATCTTGGGGCTGTGGGATGGAGCCCCACATTGGGTTCCATGCTCAGCATGGAATCTGGTATTCTCTCTCTTCCTCTGCCCCTCCCCTCATTCTTGCTCTCTCTTTCTCAAATGAGTAAATAAAATCATAAAAAAATAAAGGTAACTGACTTTCTATTATGGCTTATTATGCCAAATGGAAACTGTTTAGTAATGTCAGAAAATGAGGACTACCAGAAAATGGGAAAAATAAATTATGATTTACTCTTGGATTGGCTCTTCACACCTTTCAGGAGATACCAATGTTTCATTTCCTTCTTGTTGTTATCATCATCATTGTTGTTATTATTTTTTTGTTGCATGTTTTCTGGAGGGGCTCTTCCAGTGCTTTCTGTGATCTAAAGTCCAGTGTCCTAGTGTGTTTGGCTATGAATGCCTCTGAAAATTGAACTTCTCTACATTTTAGAGGGGGAACTATGTGACCATGATTATCCCTTTATTTCCTTTTGTTTCTTACCTTTGCTTCCTTTGGGCAAACAGGTGCTGCAAACCCGGAACCCATAATTTTCTAGGTAGTAAGCAAGGGCATGGTTAGTATTCCTTTTGTTTTTGGTTGTTGACTAGCCATGATCTGATTGAAGGAAGGAGATCACTACACTTACATAGTTACTACGAAAAGAGGTAATGACTTAAATGTACTCAGAATGACAGTTGCCAGAAACGTTGAAGAAGTTAAAAGTTGTCTTTGAGCAGATTGAATTTATGGTCAAAATATTATATATGTTAAACCAGCTAACCATTGGTATTTTTTCAGGAAAAATTATCTTCTTGGTTGTTTCTCACAGAAGGATATATTATCTGTGATCTCTCTCTTTCTGTCTCCCTCCTTCCATTTCCCACCCACACCCCAAGTAGAAACCTAGGGAAATTAACCCAGCTGAGGAAGATGCTTTCTCCTTGTGACTGGGAATGCTTTATTTGTAGACAAGAGGGACAGAAGAACTGTCTCTGTTCTCTTGAACAAGTATATTCCTTGGAGTTCGAAGCTATGCAGGATTATCTGTTAATGTGTCTTTCTATCTCAGTAGCCTGTAATCTCTTCAGTGAGGTGCCTATATCTTATTTTTTATGGTACCACACTCTCTGGTCGGCCATAGGGTAGTGATCTCAGTAAAAAGTTGCTCAAGCAGACTGACCTGGAGATGTACAACTGAAGTAATAAAGATGAAGAATGATAAAGAAACAGTATTGGATAATGGAAGTTCCAAAGAATTGTCTGAAAAACCTGAACAGACTTCAAACCAAATGTATGACTAAGACAACTCACATTCAGAATGTTTTTCTTTGTAAGTTATCTTGGGAACATTTATTCATTTGCAGATTCATGAGCTTTTTAGCTTGCTTTCAGATAATATCTTTGTATGTCAAGGTGACTGCATCATATACTTTTCCTACAAAAAAACCTTCACAAAACAGGTTTCATAATTACCTTCCCTCTTTCCTTACTCCTACAGATTTTGGGCTTTGGCTGGTGATTTAACAAGGATTTATAGTTTATTTGCTTTTAACAATAAAAAGACAGTGATTCTCCTGTGATTCTATACCATGGTAAATTTAGATCTGTCATTAACATGCTTTATTTAAAATACAGTACAGAAGTTTTTATATACCACCTCTGAAACTCCACAGTTTGCAAGATGGTAATAGCAAAATGGTACATGATAGCTTGTATCATTCCTGAGTTTTCGCGTTTTTTTTTTTTTTTTTTAATCAGGGAGCTAGAAAGACATTTTAAGTCTATAACACAAAATATTCACATTAAGCTTTTGCCCATGGTTTTGAGAATATGCCAGCAAAAACTAGCAGTGACCTTAATGTTGCTGCATTCTGAACTTTTAAAAACATGTGGGTATTTTTAGCAGAGCTTCCTGATAAGTGTGAGCTTGAACCTGAAGAGGTGGAACCCTGCCTTAGTCAGGTAGACAGACTTTTATAAATATGTTGGTAAGAAGGTGGCGATTTAAAGTCATGTCCTCCGTAATTTGAGAGTAAGCACACATTTAGTAACAGTATCTCTCCAATTTATCTGATGGGGGTGTGTGTGTGTGTGTGTGTCTGTGCACACACGCATGCATGTATGTATGAGCAAGGTCGTAGGTGAAGTTTGGGGCACCAGGTGCCATGGAAGAAACCGGACTGGGACCGATATTTGGGAGCTCAGCAGAGTGAGTGCTCTGAAGCCAAAGCTCCTCCAGGGCTGGGGAATGTTTTGCAAAAATGAGAACTGAGTGCAAGGCCCTATGACACCTCCGAGCTCTCTGTCACCCGACATTCGCTTGTGGTTGGCCTGCAGGTCGTTCGCACCTGCTCTTAGTCTCGTGACGGGTAGCAGCCGGAATTCCGCCTCATAAAAGACTGGCCCAGGACTGCAGCTCCCTGACATGTCGCATGCCGCTGGTAAAGCGGGAGCGTCTCTGTCCCTGTGTTTGGGATTGCAGGCCCAAGGGACCCCGCTGAGGCCGGTGGGTTTGAGGGCAAGAACTTCTTCTGCCCTCACCCAGACCCATCTCGCTGGGCATCACTGAGTTTTCACTGCACACCGGTTGCTCTTCCTCCACACCGCTTCTGGGGCTGGCCTTGGCCTTGGCCTTGTGCTTGTGCACGTAACTGGATATCCACAGCCACAGGGAAAAATGTAAAGGTAAGAGAGAAACTTCCTTCTTCTCTGCTCCCCAGTGAGGCTGCTCGGTTGGCAGTCATGCCTCAGGCATCTTTTTTTTTTTTTTTGATGTGCTCCCCCCGCGGGTATCCAGACGGACCCCCATGCATCGTACGAGTGGCCGTCCTGATGGGTCCTGATGGTGTCCGTGGCCTCCTAACTTGGTTTGTACAGTGTTGCACACACCACTTGAGAAGGTGTGTCACCCTCCGCCTGGGAGGACGCTGGCCAACAGCTGCTAGAGAAATAACGGCCCCCGTGGGGAGGGAAGAGGTTGGAGGAGGAACGGTTATCCGTGCTGCTCCAGGTACCATTGTGGATGTTCTAGGCGGTTAGCGTTTCTTGATCAAGAAGTCGGTGAAATGATGGGTACATTTACTAATACTTCTGAATCTTTTCACATCATAGAATGCTTAGTAAGTCATAATATTTGTGCAGCACTCTGAGGAAAGAGTCCAGACATCTTGCGGCTGGAGGTAACTGGCCTGGGACTCTGGCCCTGCCTAGTAGCCCCCAGGCGTGGGGGATGGACATCTCGGTCCAGCTATGACTTACTCTTGGCGCACTGGCTGGAACTCAAGGATTCACAGTTGACACTGTAGCGGCCTTATCCAGTGAAATAAATTGTATGCTGGGAGCTTGGGAGATGATTTTGCTTCTACCGCGATTTCTTTATGTTCTTAGAACCTCCTTTGGTATGAATCGTCTTATCTCTAACCTGGACTCAAAATGATACCTATCTTCTTATGAGCTATTTGATGTGCTGAAAAAAATAATTCATGTGAACTCTTTGAGCCCCTTGAAAGTACAGTGGTATTACACAATTTTAGAAGTAGTTTGTCTAGCCTCCTGTCCTCTACTCAGTCTTGTTGATTGTACAGAATAGATGAAAACACCACAGATGGGCTTGGGCTTTTTTGGGAATTCATTAATTTGCTTTCGACTGCTTTTTTTGGTTTATTAAGAACTTTGTATTCTGGTCCTGTTCAAGGTGCAGATGGTCATTGAGCTTTCAGACACCGTATCGTCACAATAGCGCCCATTTAAAATAATCAATACGTTGTTCTCCGTTTCACCATTTTCAGCACCATCGATGTGGTCCTTGAGAAGGTGATGCTCTTCCACGGATACTCTGGGTCTGGTCCTCCAAGAACCTCCGTCCACCTTGTACCTTTCCTAGGTTACCAAGGGGGGAGGACACATCGAATGAACCCTGTGCTGGGCACATTTGCAGCCAGTAAGGGATAGCAGGGGATGTTCAAGTCAGACAGATCTGAGTGTGAATTTCCAGTCTTCCCTTTGTGCTGTCAGCACCCTAGAGCATTCTCTTTATGGCTCTGAGACTGGGTTTCGTCCTGGGTGGAAAGTAGCTAGTAGTGACTGTAGGGCTTGGGTGTCGTTGTGAGGATCCCAAATGAACCATCTAAAGGACCAGCAAATCGTAGGTTCACAACAGAGTCTGTCTGTGATTATCATTATAGATAATTTTTAGTGTCATACAGAGTCAGTAGTTTTACTATAAACTGCCAAGTTTGTTATTTCTATTTTAGCAAATCATTAATTTCAGAAAATTAGTTCTTATCAAAGATATGTTAGTAAAGACACTAAGGTACACTTTTTCCCCCTATATTTTCTTGCCTTTACTCCTCAGTCACTTCCATTTTTAAATTTTCTTCTATTCTGACTGAAAACATTAGCATTTGGGGTCACTTTGAAGCTTTTTCTCGGTCTACAAGCAGGTCTGTGTTTCACAGGGTGACCACCTTTCAAAAATACTCCACTGGCTTGTTTCCAGTCCTCAGCCAAGTTCCCAGTTCGTCCTCTGAGTATTATCAACAAGTTGAGAAATTTGACCTCTGGTATATCAAGAGGTACAAGCTTGATGAGTTCTTTCCTTGATGCCCCTGTACTTTCCATAAAGTTTAGAAGAGGGAAGCTTCTCTAATCCTTTGTTCCTGGCTCCTGGCCTCATAAGTGTAGAGAAGACTTCAGCAGAACTACCTGGTTGTGCATGGCACAAGAGTGCTGGCCTCAGGCAGGGCTGGATTTGAATTCCGTCTCTACCACTTGCATGCAGTGTGACCTGCGTAGACTGTGCCCATCTGGGAAAACTTAAGGACCCTGATGTGTAATAACACCAGCTGTGTGTGTTGACTGCAGCTCTGTGCCGAGCACTGAGCACACAGACCACTTCTGTTCATCTTACCTCATAGCTTCCTCACAATTAAACAATGAGGGCATTACTGAGCCCATTTATCAGATGAGGAAATTGAGATTTAGTGACCTGAGTTACATTCATTTGATAAAAATTCTTTACTGATTTTTTAAAAAGATTTATTTATTTATTTATTTGAGAGAGAGAGAGAGAGAGAGAGATCGAGATCACAAGCAGGCAGAGAGGCAGGCAGAGAGAGGGAGGAAGGGAAGCAGGCTCCCTGCTGAGCAGAGAGCCCGATGCGGGGCTCGATCCCAGGACGCTGAGATCATGACCTGAGCCCAAGGTCATTACTGATTTTTTTTTTAAAGAGAAGTTTTATGAGTGGGACAAGGTTGGGAGAATCAGAATTAAATGAGAAATTTTAGATTTGCCCAGACACCAAAATTTAGAGTGTAAAAGACTCCTTGCTGAGATTGAATAATAATGTGTTTCTACTAACGAATGGGTGGTCCGTACTCATGCCAAGCAGTGCGAGTCAGTAGTTACTGAAGCAGTGAGTGACTTGGCGACGAACAGAGTGGCATTTACATAGGTTAGTGAGCAGCTTCGATCTGTCGGAGCTTATTAGGTGCTAGCCTTTCCAAGTCATCGTAAACAGATAGGAGTCTGTGACTAGAACAGAGATGGGCACCGCAGCCGGTTGTGGCTTCCATTTGTAGAAGAGTGCCATCATTTGTACTTAGCTGGTCTTTCCTGGTGTTGACGGTTCGTTTTCCAGCACTGTAAGCACAGGCCGGAAGACTAACAAAACAGACCCGAGGTCTCTGTCAAGGCTGGAATGTGGTGGTGACAGTCTGCCTTGCACTGTTTCTGGCTCTTCCCTCTCAGCTTGGCTGCGACTGGTAAGCTGGGAGGACTATGAAAATTAAAACAAAGGGAGATTGGAGAGAAAGTAATCTTAACTTCTTCTAAGACTCTTCTTGGCAGGGGGAAATTTCTTCCTGATATTCAAATAAAGAAAGAATTCTTCCTTTTGAACTAGTGGTTTGAAGAATTGATTCAAGTTGCTAATAGTTTGCAAGCAGGTCCCAAATATTCAGAGAGGGAATGCTATGACGCTGAGCAGATCTTCAAGAGTAAATGGATGTTTTACTTTGGTCTTTGTATGTCGTGTGTTTATCCAGGTGATTGATTTTTGAAATAAGGAGAAAAACAAATGTAAAAAGTTGCCTTAGAATATATGGGTATGTAGTTTCTTCTTGGAGAGGTTTGTCTCAACTCAACTGACTGTAGTTAATTTTCATTGTGATTATCTATTAGAGGTAACAGTAGTATTTATCCTCTAATTTCCACTATTTGTTTGATGACCTTTCTAACCAAATTCATTCTGCTGTCAGTTTATTTTTGGAGTGCCATCATTATATAAGGTTGTTTGGAACTCACACTATATGTTTCCATAGGAAACAACATTAGAACGATGCTTCGGGTTTCTCTTGAGTCCAAGCAAGTCTTTTTCACCTGTTTTACCCAAAGTGATCCTTTTGGCATTCTCCTCTTATTAGTAATTTTAATACTGTTAGTTGATAACGCATATGGTTCTGTCACTTAGAGGCTTTTTCTTTTTCTTTTTTTGGCCATTTCGCTTACATCTTTAAATCTCTATTTCATCAACTCTACAATGGGGATGTTGATAGCATTTACTTTCGGGGCTGATAGCGAGGCTTAAATAACTCGAACAAAGCACTTGTTGTATAAGCTTATGTTATTATTGCCGTGACTTGGCCCCATTTGCGGTAAGTTGGTTTTTGTGAGTTGGCTTTGTAACCTAACCAACACATGTCGTGATAATTCCGAGGGGAACATCGGGGTCCTGTGTTTGGCAGGAAGGGAATGTGGTGTCACCAAGAACATCTTCCACGTGCTTTTCCCTTGTACCCCACCAGTGTCTCGCGACAGAAGGACTGCGGTGGTTTTTAGATACTTTTTGTTCTTCCAGGATAGACGTCACGTGTCTGTATGTACGGGCAGGCCGGGTGGTCGTAGGTTCAACTTTCATGCAAACCGTGCTCGGATACATACGAACCCCCACGTACGCTCGTGTTTTCCTGAACGTCGCCGAGGACTGCAGGGGCGTGAGCCGTGAGATCGAGGCGGTGTCGCACACAGCCCGTGGCGCAGTGTCGTGGGCACCCCCGGCTCACGTGCACCTCTGTGTCTGCTGCTGCACGCATTTGCTCCGTTGCGTTTTCCTGTGCAGTTTTGCACAGATGAGGGGAAGAATGAAAAGTGCGGATGCAAGTGCTAAGACGCAAGTACTAGGTCTCATAAGCTTTGGTTGTTTTGACTAAGACAGGGTGGGCCGTGCCAGTCAATCAAGTACTTGCTGGATTAGAGCCTGTGTATTAAGGTGTGAAGAAAAAGAAAAGACAAAACACGTTGAAAGGCATAAAATACGTTTTTATTATCTCCAAAATGAAGGATATGAATGTGGATTTTAGAGTTGTCTTATTTTCTAGGTACAGAGCTATCTTTATAACATGTAAATATACTTGTTATGACTTTTGTATTCATACATGTTTTCTGGAATGCGTTGGGCATAGAAGAAGGGAGGCTTATATAGCATAGTTGTACAGTTTTTTTAAAAAGCATTTTATTTTGGCAGACTTCAAACATGAACCAAAACAAGGGGAGAAAATAGTACAGTGAACTCCTCTGTGCTTATTACCAGCTCCAGCAATTATCAACCCATTGCTAGTCTTGTTTCACTTTCCTCCCCCCGCCCCTTTTCTTGCTGGAATATTTTATGGCAAATCCTAGATCGTGTCATTTTACCAATTAATACTTCAGTGTTTATGTTTAAGAAATAAAGACATGAAAAAAAAGGTGTCATTATCCTACCTGATAAAATGTATAGTCCCTTAGTCTCATCTAATACTCAATACACAAATTTCCTTGATTGTCTTGAACAGTTTTTAAAACAGTTGATCTGTTTGAATACACGTACCCCATTCGATCATTATACCTGTTGGTCTCTTGCTACCAGGCCGAGGTGGCTATTTTTAGGTTGGGGAGTACCATACTTCTGCCGGGTGGTCTACTCCCCAAGAACAAAGGAAGCCAGAGAAGCATTAATTCCATCCCTAGGCAAGAGATGGCAAGCCAACGCATTTTCCCCCCAAATACAATAGGCCTAACTATGGAATTGGCAGTCTTCCTGTGTCCTTCCCCTTCTTTTTAAAAAACTTTTTTAAAGTAGAGTGTGGAGCCCAACACAGAGCTTGAACTCATGACCCTGAGATCAAGACCTGAGCTGAGATCAACAGTCGGACACGCTCAACCAACTGAGCTACCCAGGAGCCCCATGTGTCCTTCCCATTCTTATAAAATTAATCTAGAAAAGTCATTGTTAAAAACAACTTCAAATGTATTCCTTTACTGTTTCAAGCACAGATTTGAATCACAGGTGTTAAAAAGCCATCAATAAATCAGTTCCATGCCATTCTCCCGATATCTACATATTAATCATCAGCTTTGGCGTCTTCTAACAGTGTTGTTGCCATTCCTGGGGTAAATTCAGGTAGTCAGGGATTCAGGCGGCGACTACCTGAGTCGTGAACTCCGAGGCTAGTTGGCAGAAGTTAATCAAGATTATGTGAATATGGAATGCAGAGTGGCCTGAGTTCTGAGCACGGACGCCATGGCTCAGCACCTTCCCAAGGTGAAGTCAGTGCTGAGACGCTGGGCACCGGGGCTAGTCTTCTAGGGCATGTTGGTCCACTCTGATCTGCAGACACACGCCTGGGCTGGGTTCTGGCAATGGGTGCCAGAGGGCACTGACCCAGCAGACCCCGCCTGTCACTTCTGTGTGACGCCGGGAGAACGACGTGCCGGGAAGGACCTTGCTGGAAGTGTTTACATAATGACAAAGATTTTAAAAGTAAAGACTGTAAGCTTGAGGAAATGATCACTTCTGTTCAGAGCTGTTCCGTGGTTTCTAGTTGCTCAGAGTAAATGTCAGGCCTTTAGAACGGCGCCCCAGACCACGCAGCCTGCCCTTTCCCTGCCCGTCCATCTCTGACCTATGTCCTATCCCTGGGTTCCCTCTGCTTTAGCCTCTTGTCTCCTTGGTGCTCCAAGAATCTGGCAGGCTCTTTCCTGCCTCAAGGCCTTTTCAGGTGCTGTTCCCTCACATAACACACTTCCTCACCTCCTTCAGGTCTTTGCACAACCATCCCTCAGTGAGGTCTTCCCTGACTACCTGTTTAAACCTGTTCCCTCCACATCCCGCCCCCACCCCATCCTGGTCTCAGAGGACTCCTGAAATTTCTTCCTTCCTTCCTTTTTTTTAAAAAATTTATTTATTTATTTGACAGACAGAGATCACAAGTAAGCAGAGAGGCAGAGAGAGAGAGAGGAGGAAGCAGGCTCCCTGCTGAGCAGAGAGCCCGATGCGGGGCTCGATCCCAGGACCTTGAGATCATGACCTGTGCTGAAGGCAGATCTGAGCCACCTTCAGAGGGCACTGAGCCACCCAGGTGCCCCCTGAAATCTCTTTCTTGCTTACATTTTCCCATAGGAGTGTCCCCTTCTATATCACCCAGTTTACTTTTAAACTCTCTTTCTCACCATGGATTTATCCTTTGTGCCTAGAATAATGCCTAGTCATGGTAGACACTCAAGAAATTGTTTAAACAATTGAGTTGAGTTAAACCCTGGAAAATTTGATCGCAAGTATGCATTGAAGGATTCCTTGTGGAAAAGGAAGGACACACTTTGAACAGCCTTGTGGAGAGAGACGCATTAGTAAGGGAACAAAGAGTAGAGAAGCGTCTTCATTATTCATGCAGTAGTGAAGTGCACTCATAAAGTTGATGAGATAGAAGTTGTTGTTCTGCTTAGCAGTGTAGCACAGCTGGTGAGTGATCTACTCGTCTCCCGTTTGATACAGTAGCTCCTTAGCATGTGTGAACCTGACAACTGTGATTTCAGCTCTTTGCTGGCAGCCCCGCATGGTTATACGGTGGAGTCATTTGTGCTTTACAGCAGTGCACGTGGTGAACTGTGCCGGCGGTGAGGCCACACTGAGCCTGCTGGACGGCCTGCCTCCCCGCTGCGGGTCATCCTGCTTGCTTGCTTTACTTTGAGGATTTAGAAACTCATAAAGTTATGCTTGACCACGTGGTATACCAGAAATCGTGCTATCGGGATATTTGTGAATTTGGGTATTTGCAAGCTAAGGTTGGGAGAAGCACGTTTCATGAATGTCAAGGGTCTGTATACTCTCTAGGTATCCTGAGTGTCTGCTCTTTCACCAGAAGTCTGTTTCATACTTGTGATCACAGGTCCCTAAAGAGTTGGGACCAGATGAATCAAGACAGCCAAGGAGAGGCAGCATGATATACAGTGTTTAAGAACACAGAATTGTAGAGCTAGACTGCCTGGGTTCAAATCCTGACTTCAGCGGTTATTAGCTGTGTGACTTTGGGCAAGTTACTGACTCTCTCTGTGCTTCAGAGATAATGAAGATAAAGATGGTACACACATCATGGGATGGTTGTGAGGATTAAGTGAGACAATCACATTTGTCTAGCAGTTACAGCAGTGGCTGGCTCATAGTAAGCTCATCCGAAGTGTTTGCTAAATAGGAATAAAGACATTTATTTGGGAGGCCTGTTAGAGGATGCTTTAGTCTTTGGCTGGTAGGTACGCCAAGAGAGGGAAAGAGGTGCGTGTAAGTGATGTAATTTGTAGGTACATTTCAGTTAAGCAATATGAACAAAATTCTTGAGGGTAGTGCCTGACAGACATAGATTATTTAATTATGCATGAATAGAGTGGTTGACATTGTGGACTGCTTTACATGGCCTGCTTGGTCTTCTCACATCACAGTGTACTGTGTAATTTACAGTAAATTACTTGTCAAATTACAGGTCTAAAATGGGTTTGGGAAAGTACTTACCTCATGGAGTTGTGAGGATTCAATAAAAAAATCATTGTGAAGTGCTTAGCACAATACCTGGCATGTGGTAAGTGTTTAAAAGTGGGACTTTTTTTTTTTTTTTTTAATTAAGGGATGATGAGAACCCCTAATCTCAGTTCCTACGTTGTTATAGGTATTGAAATCCTTTGGCTAGAAGTCTAAGCCCTGGCCTGTTGCTGAACCAGTCAGACAAAATTTGACAGTACTGAGAAATAAATCTTGCTTGCCTGATGCTTACTTAGCGCAGCACTTGGCGGCTAGCAAAAGCTCAATCAAATGCCAGGAGCCTCATCTCCACCAGTAGCTGTGCTGGTTCAGGATGGAAGATGTGAACAGTATGGCTGCTGCACCGGGTGGAGGTAGGCCCCTTTCTCCAGAGTTAGCTCAGGATGTTGGAGGTGGGTCGCTTTGGGGCTGTGCCTGAGCAGTACCATCCGCTGACTCCCAGTGCTGTGTCCTGGAACAAACACCTGCTCTTGAGTCCCCGTCCACCTGCCAGCCTGGATCTGACTTGAGGTCCTGGTAAAATCCGCAAGAAATGTATGCAAAATCACCACCTAAAATGAAGTGTCTGGCAGATCAAAACCACAGTGAGGTACCATCTCACACCTGTCAGAATCTAAATCTAATTAAAATTAACAAGTCAGGAAGCAGAGAAAGAGGAACCCTCTTACGCTGTTGGTGGGAATGCAAGCTGGTGCAGCCACTCTGGAAAACAGCATGGAGGTTCCTCAAAACGTTAAAAATAGAGCTACCCTACGACTCAGCAAATATTATCAGCAATAGCCAAATGATGGGAAGAGCGCAAATGTCCATCAACTGATGAATGGGTAAAGAAAATGTAGTATATATACACAGTGGAGTATTACTCAGCCATCAAAAAGAATGAAATCTTGTCATTTGCAACTGTGTGGATGGAGCTAGAGTGTATTATGCTAAGTGAAATAAGCCCATCAGAGAAAGACAAATATCATGATTTCACATATGTGCAATTTAGGAAATGAAACAAATGAACGTAGGGGAAGGGAAGAAAAAAATTAAGATAAAGAACAGGGAGACAAACCATAGACATTCTTAACTATAGAGAACAAACTGAGGGTAGCTGGTGGGGAGGTTCGATGGGGGATGGGCTCAATGGGGGATGGGCATCAAGGAAGGCACTTGTTGGGATGAGCGCTGGGTGTTCTATGTAAGTGATGAATCACTAAATTCTGTTCCTGAAACCTATACTACACTATACATTAACTAACTTGAATTTGAATTCAAATAAAAAATGCAATGTAGGAATTAACTGTGGATATCAGTTATCTGCACTATTCCTGTACTACTTATCATAAATGATTAACATTAACTATGTATAAATGTAAAGTTTGGCTAAAATTTCCAGAGCTCAAGGTTTATATTGACATGTCAAATCCCAATTTCCTCTTCAAGTAGCTACTATGAGCCCCTTTATTGGTTTACCCAAACACATTTTGGAGTTTTATTTGTCTAGTTGCAGATCTCAGGAACAAAATTGAATTTTCTCATGACTTCTCATGCTTCTTCTGGGGTTTTAAAGCAGTTTACGCAACAGTTTATTTTTAAGTTCATTCATTCATATATTTATTGAACAAATACTTTCTTAGAATCTACTATATGGCAGGTCTAGGTACCTCTTCACATTTTAGTTTAAACAGACGGGGAAATTCTGATTTGAATTTCATTCTGTTGTGACATATTACAATCCAGTTACAGTCTATGTGAAGGGTTAAGTTCTCAAATTAGCCAATAAGGAGGAGAGCGGGTAGTTAAAATTATTCTTAAAAAATACCTTTATTCACCCACAGACATAACATCTTTCAGGGAATACAACATAGCCATTTTCCCCTTCTAGTTTTGGAACAAATCACTGTTTTCTTTAGTTGAATACCAGACCATGGTAATTGGAATTTTGGTTTGTGTATGTTGTTTTTTGGGAGTTTGCTTGTGTATGTTGTTTGAAAAATACGTCCACGACCTTTAAACTTAGAGACGCATTTAGTACCCAGGATGCATCTATCCTCTGTGCACTCATCCCTCGCTGGCTGGTTCGTCCGTTTATTCATCAGTGTTTAAAGAGCACTTAGTACGTGCGGCAACTGTGCTTTACGCTGGAGTCAGGAAGACCGTGGAAAGACGATACCCGCTCTCGAAGAGCTTGCAGTGTGGTGAGGATGACATGTCCAAGGGTAGTCGCGTGAGCTTAAACGATCGTGACAGTGCGGTGTCGTACGTGCCGTGTGAGAAGCAGACACTTTCAGGAGGCGGGTAGAGAACAGAGGAAACAGTGTGTACACAGTGGCTTGGTGGCCTCTTCAGGGCATGGGGCGCCATGGGGGATGACAGGAGCTAAGTGTGGACAGCTCGTGCCAAGCCTTATATTCCATGCTGAGCAGTTGGGACTTCATCTTCAATATAATGAAGAACCATTGAACGATTTTTATTATCACAAGTAGGCAGAGAGGCGGGCAGAGAGAGAGAGGAGGAAGCAGGCTCCCTGCTGAGCAGAGAGCCAGATGCGGGGCTTGATCCCAGGACCCTGAGATCATGACCTGAGCCGAAGGCAGAGGCTTTAACCCACTGAGCCACCCAGGTGCCCCCACTGAACGAGTTTTAAAAGGAGAAAGATACCAAGTGGTGCTTTATAAAGGGATGGGTGACAGGAGAGCGGGTTCAGAGCCAGGAGATGAGTTAGAAGTGATGGGTGGGAGGGCAGGTGGGAAGCCGCACACTCACGTCTGAGCCTGAACGTGCTGGGGCATCCCTTATCTAAGAGCTGTGTTGCAGGGTGGGTTTCTAGCTGTAGCTATTCCTTCTCCCCACCATTACCCTGGTGGTTATCGTCCTTCTCTTGGCTCTGCATCTTTATTCTGCAGCTGGTTGGGCTCTGGCTTGAAAACCGGCGAGCGGAGAGGCTGCCCAGTGCTGCCCTTCTGCTTTCTCTCACGGAGCATCCTCCGCCTTTTCATCTTGCCTGCACCCTCTGTCAGGACCTTTCTGATGTTCACCCCGGAGCACGTGGCAAAGGGCAGTTGAAAGTGAAAAGAATTGAGAAGGGGGTCGTTCGTCCCTGCCCCCCATGGTGAAAACGGAGGACGCTGTCAGCGGGCGCGGTGCTGAACGGCTGCGTGGTGGGACGGCGCTGTCGGAGGGCCACTCTGGTCGGAAGCAACACCCGGCGGGCGTGGAAGCATGTGGAAAGGCCCACGAGCAAAGCAAAGAGGGCGTGGCTTTGGGGTGTCGGCTAAATCAGGGGAGTGTTCTGAGGGGGTCCTGCAAGTCGTCCCCTTTTTTCCTCCCTTAACGGCCTGTGAGTTAGTCCTCCCTCCACCCGCCACTTGCCCTGAACCCCCCCATACCTTTCCTCACCCCATGGTTCCTGTGTCCGCTCTGCCGCCAGCTCTCTTCTTGTCCGTTGTTGCTAGGGCTGCTGCAGCCTTTCCGAGCTCAGCCAGCCGTTGCGGGTCAGAGGGTACAGCAGCCCTTGCCCCAGCGTGGAGAAGGAGGGAGAGAGGAGTTGGGGCCTTTTGGCTGCGGGCGGCCGTTTATCGCTGGTCTCTCTCGTTCGCCCTCCCCTGCATTTGCTCCTAGAGACACAGTGAAGGCCTTTGGGTCTGTAGGACTGTTAATTCTCTAATACCCTCGGGGCCCGAGGGACCTTAGACTTAGATTCAACTAAAACTAATTGAATGCATTTACTCCAGGAGCTTATTTAATACCCTAAATATCTTATGAAGTGCTTTTAAGCTCATTTTATTTTATCTTTTAAAAAAAAATTTTTTTTTTTTTTTTTTAGCTCATTTTAAAGGACATCGAAGTGGGACAGAAGCGGACTTGACCAAGGTTACACTCTGGCCACAGAGTGCGCGTTGGGTTCGTGCTGTTTTGCCTGGGCCAGTTTTAGTGTGTGACCATCATGTAAAATGATGCTCCTAAGGGAAATTTTTTTAAAAAGCAGATTTGTAAATTAACATTTTTTTGACATTGTTATTGAGATATTTATAAATACGCATGCGTATTTGAGAAATAATGCAGAGAAATTGCTTGTATACTGGGCAGTTTTTCCTGCTGTTAACATTTTATGAGACTTTATCAATATTGGTGACAATATCACTGATCAGGATATTGGCCTTGATGTAATCCACTGGACTGACTCAGATTTCCGCAGCTTTACTTATCCTCATTTTTTAAAAAAAGATTGATTTATTTATTTTAGAGGGAAAGAAAGAGCGAGAGTGAGCACAAGGGGACGAGGGGCAGAGGGAGAGAGAGAATCCTCCAGCGGACTGCCCGCTGAGCTGGAGCCTGACTCGGGGCTTGATCCTAGGACCCTGAGATCATGACCTGAGCCGAAATCAAGAGCCGGCCTCTCAACTGACAGAGGAGCCCACGTGCCCCAGTTATCCTCATTTTTCCGTGTGTCGGTGCACGTGTATTAAGTTTTGTATAATTTTGTCACAGGGTAGATTCATGTATCCACCACCGCAGGTGAGATCATGAAGAGAGTCAGTTCCACAGGATCCCTCACATTGCCCTTTTATAACCACAAACACCCTCCCATGCCCCCAGTTTCTACCCCGGCCACCTTTCTCTGTCCTTCATATCTAGAGTTTTGCCATTTCAAAAAAGACTGCATCAAAAATGAATGATACTATATGCTGGCTAATGAAACATAAAAAAATATAAAAAGATGTTACATAAATGGAACCATACAATATATATATAACCTTTTGGGACTAGCTTTTCCCCTCAGCATGATCCCTTGGAGAGTGATTTAATTTGTTTTGTGTATCGATTTGTTTGTCCCTTTTACTGCTGAGTGCTATCCCGTGGCATGGACGGAGCATACTTTGTTTACTCATTCACCTGCTGAAGCCTCCTGTGCTTATTCTAGCTTTCGGCTCTGACCAATGAAGCTGCTGTGAACCTTAGTGGACAGGTTTTTTTTTTTTTTTTTTTTTTTTTTTTTTTTTTTTTTTTTTTTTTTTTTTTTTTTTGTGAACATAAGTTTTCATTTCTCTGGGACAAGTGCCCAAGAGTACAAATGAACTTTTAATGCAGTTCATAATCCAGAATTCTGCTTGGCGCGATCCTGCCCTGGATTAGATTTTCACCTTTTATCCAGTCCGCAGTCTGATTGCGTGTGGGGCCGCCACCCCTTTCTTCCTGGCCCGGGGCCTGTGTAAATGTCCACACTGATTAAGGCACTCCTGGGCTCGGCGGAGGGGATTTGCTCTGCTTGGTGGCTGGCAGCTCTCGGGCAGTCGCCTCTCGGCCTTAGTCGGGCCTGTCAGGTATGCCACGCTGATGTCTCTTTCCCCCAGCAGGCGTGTCCGGAGCTCCAGCCGTGTCCCCTGTGAAGCCAAGCACCGCATGCTTGTCTCTTCCTCCCTGGGGAGTGAAAGGCCCTTGGGAGACCTGCTGAAGTTGGGACGGGGACCCTGGCAGCTCTTCCTCTGCCCTTGCCTTATGCTTCCCTGTAGTGAACGCACGTTGCCAAAAGATGGCAGTGCTCTTTGCAGCCGGGGAGATGGCTCAGCCCCGGGGCCTGTGTTTGGAGACTTGATCTTGTGCTTTCATTGTATGTAGAAAGTGTGGAGAGCCGATTTTCCCAGACAACGAAGGCGCCCATACAACGCTGTGTGGTCTAAAGAATCCGGAAGAGAACATCCCGTTTATAAATGATTCGTAATGAACAAGCTCCCCCCCCCAACCCTTAGAAATGACTTGACCGGGGAAGAGAATTCAGAAATGTGTGTCTGAGTGTGTAATTTTAGATGTCAGTACTGATTGTTGTTTTCTGTGGGGCTCCGGAAAAAGACCCGTGAAAATGCTGACTTTTGTCTTCCCTCTGTTCTAAGACCGGCAAAGTAGGAGGGACAGCCTGCTTTTGAGCGGAGACTTGCGACTGGGGCCCCTGAGTCCGTAGGTAAGGACCCTTACGCATGCCGCAGATAGGCTGCTCATGGCAGCACTGCCTAAAAATACTAAAACTCTTTACCTCTTGGTGTCGTCTCCTTCCCTGGATGCCTCACTTCGGAGTGTGTGTGTGAGGGCATATGTACGAAGAACTCTTTAACCGTTTGCTATGCACGGGGAAGCTGCTGTAAAGTGAGATTAGGGGGTGCATTGGATGTTGTAAACAGATCCAACTAGTGAGGATAAAGCGGGGTGTGTTAAAATAGCAGGTTGGCCAGCGCACGTTAAGCCTTATGAGCAGAAAGAACCAGCCTTGTCAAACTCGGGTGTGGACGTGTAGACACTGGAGCTGTTCGGCTCCTCAGGGTGCCATCCCCTGGTGTCTCTCTCTTTTATTTTTTTTTTTAAATTTTAAATTTTTTATTAACCCATACTGTATTATTAGCCCCAGGGGTACAGGTCTGTGAATCGCCAGGTTTACACACTTCACAGCACCCCTGGTGTCTTTTTGAAAGTCATCCGAAAGGCCCCCTTGGGGCTTGTGGAGGAGACTGAGCAGCGGAGCCCTGATGCCCCGGGCCCGTGTGCCAAGGTTGGAGGATCTGTTTCCCAGTCCTCCGGGTCTGAGTGACCCAGCAGCTTACGACATGACCAGGCGACAAGCAGGTAGCCCCGCCTCAAGCAGCGGCCTTTTTGCTAGTGCATCCTTTGGCAGAGGCCTCAGGTTAAGAGGAGAAGGGCTCTGTGTGAAGTCACAGCCCTGAAACCAGCGGCTGTTACTATAGAGACGGCGGAGCTGCTGCTGGCAGCAGGGATGGGAGCAGGGCGGTGGGAGGGCAAGTGAGGCGACTCCAGAGGCCAGCACACCGGGAGACCTTCAACCTTTAGCAGCGCGGTGACGGGCAGGCCTGCGATCCGAAACGGGCGTGCTGGCGGCCGGCCACGTGCTGACTGGCTGAGCGGCAGCTGCTCGCGCCGTGGGGACTCGCTGGGGAGCACGTTGGCAGTTGGCGAGGGCTCCGGGGGTGGGAACTCGGAGGGGTGGAATGTCGATGGGGGCCCGAGGCCCCATGGCTGGCAGTTTTGCACAAATGTTTCTCGTGCCGGGCTTAAGTCACCCTTGCAAGCCTGCGCCGTGATGAGGCCCGGCTGGTGAAAACTGGTCATTTGGCAGCAGATTGGACATGTGTTGCGGTTAAATCATTTTCGTGTCCCCAGAATAACGCAGAATGAGAGAATCCGCACGCTGGGTGTGGACTTGGGAGGGAGGGTCTGAGTGGGGCGGTCGGAGGCCCTGCTGAAGGAGGGCGGCCTGGGCCCCCTGTGGGTTTTTATACTGACTGCGGTGACCCTTATCCCCGTGATGCTGGGGAGAAGCTTCCAAATCTATTCTGAACTTTGCCTCATGCTGGCGACGTGAGCGACCCAGGGAGCTGCTTAGAAGCGTGCTCCTTCCCTTCTTTGTTCCAGCAGAGGCGGCTTGTGGGAACGGGACACTTCACCAATGGATTTGGGGGCCCGAGGAGATTTTGGATGAGTTAATTTCTTCCTACCGATGGAAGGGAAGACCGGTTGGGTCAGACGGTCATGTCGAAAGATCTCTCTGTCAGACTAATAATAGCCAGCAACTGCTGAGAGGCTTTCAGGAGGGGAAGACAGACCCAAGTAATCGACGTCTGTTAGTTAGCATGAAGGTGGACAAAGACGTTGCAAAATGCCTGTTCTTGGTGCAGAGGCCCAGATGCACTTGCTCGAGGAGGAGAGGGCCGCCGTGGGGAAGGCCGCCGTGGTCACGCAGGTCTGGTACCTTCAGCTGGCGGCACTCTTTCTTTCTCCGCTTCCCCCCGGGAAGAGGCCGCTTGCAGATGCTCCGCATTGTCCCGCAGAAAGAACGAGGTTTCTGAATACTTGCTATGTATGGCCTTGGAGGGAATGTGAAGTATGGATCGAAGAGCCCAGCAATGCGCCCATCATTATTCTCCCTAACTCGGACGGTGCAAAGGACAGCGCTTCAGTTGGCCGGGAGGTTTCTCAGCCTAGGAGGAGGGCTCCGGCCCTTAACATTTCCTGGGTCTCCTTTCGTTGCTACTGATTTTCCTCCTTTACTTCCGCTTGTTTGTTGTATGCCGTTTTAGGAAGGGCTTAGGTGCAAAGGCTAATAAACAAACACTTTATTTAGGAAATGTGTAAGGAGAAAAGTCCGTAAAAGACTTCAGGATCGGCTTGACTGTGGTGGGTGCAGAAATGATGTTCTGTAGGAAATTGTGTTAAATTCTGTAGATTGATAAGACAGGACAGGGCTCGTGCTGAGAAGCAATGTGGGCGAACCTACTGTTTGCTTTCCAAAGGGGAGATGGTACTGTTGACGTGCGTGTGGTCATACAGGCCTCCAGGATTTTGTTGTGCTTCTGAAGTCGTTAAGAAAAATTTCCCCATTAAGCTGCCATCCTTATCTAGGTCTACAAACGCGGCGTTGCTGAAGACTTCTTTGCCGTCTGGACCTCCTCTCCCAGATTGCTAGGGGACGTCTTTGAGAAGGCAGATGTGATTGTACCAGAGCCCCTGTCCGTCCTACTCATCACTGTGTCTCCAGTGCCTAGCAGTATGCCCGGCACCGCGTAGGGACTCAGTCCATATTTACGGAGTGAATGAGGGGATGAGGGAAGGAGAGAGAAAAGGACTGGATCGAATGAATGCCCTCTGTGTGTCTAGCACCGTGTTTGACATGTTTCAGGTACCTCCGCTCATTGCCCCCTGTGGCCTCCATACTGCCAAGGTGAATTTTTACCTCTCTGTCTCCATCTTTCCCAGCCTCTCCGTAGCCATCCTTCCTTGACGTCACTCTTCTCTGGTTTTCCTTTTGCCTCCCACTGCTTTTGTTCCTCTGCTCTGC
>PISX010015015.1:0-51027 GCA_004024625.1 Mellivora capensis | reverse complement strand
CGACCCGGGTCCGACCCGAGCAGTGATGACCGCCCCGACCCGGGTCCGACCCGAGCAGTGATGACCGCCCCGACCCGGGTCCGACCCGAGCAGTGATGACCCCCCCCCGACCCGGGTCCGACCCGAGCAGTGATGACCGCCCCGACCCGGGTCCGACCCGAGCAGTCCAGGGGCGCCTGGGAGGCTTGGCCTGATGGTTAAGTGTCTGAGTCTTCTCTTGGCTCCGGTCGTCGTGATCTCACGACCCCTGGGTGTGGCGTCCGCTGGCGCCGCGCTCTCCCTCCGCCCTCCCTGCTCCCACAGTCTCCCGCCCTCTTAAAACAATAAAGGCACAAAGAAACTGGTCCCCAATTCAGCTGCCCCAGGTCGTCGCGCACTGAAATGGCAAGGGTCTGAGCGCGGCGCCGGGCGCCTGCCGGAGAGACGGGGCTGCCTTCTGCACGTAGCGTCTGATTTTTATCAGAAAAGCAAGGACAGACGCCTCCGGGCAGGGCAGGAGTACGGAGGGAGGGCACAGGTCTTGAAGCCCTAAAGTAAGCGGTTCCCTACGTGTGGGCACGCGGGGCGTCCGTCTCGGGACGAGGGAGGAGCGGGATGTCCGTGCGGGCAGCTGTCAGGCGCAGGCAGGCCCGAGGGCTACAGGCCTTCTGGGCGCCTCACCTATGCCCCGGGGGATCGTGGGGTCCTGTTGCTTCGGGGCCATGGCGCTCAACAGCCGGACCGGGACCACTGCCCACGTTTTCAGCGGCTCCACACGCGTCCCTTGGGGCTTGCAGAGAACACACATATACTGAGAAGAAAATACTGTTTCATTTGAGAATGGGCATCACTAACTGCAGTTTCCCACTTGCATATTTAGTGTATTTAAAAAATAGTTTTGTAAGTTTTATCAACTTATCTTATCTATTGAATGATTAATTGCACTCAGTCTTTACCTTTATCAATTTACGGTTCATTCCATGTTTTGTGATTTGTTTATATGTTACTCTAAATGCATGGGCTCTTAGGTTGCCTTGGGATTTGTATCGTATGGATTGTGAACCATTTTTAGTGCACATACTGTTTTTATGTGAAATAAATACTGATAATGCTAGGATTGTTCTTTTTTTCCTGGCATGGCCATCACTCGTCTTTGTTAACTTTCTCCACGTATCTTCCAGGTGCTGAGGGCCTTTTTGAAAAGCCATGTAGGGCGCCTGGTGGGCTCAGTGCTTTTCCCTCTCCCACTCCCCCTGCTTGTGTTCCCTGCTCTCACCGTGTCTCTGTCAAATCAATAAATAAAATCTTTAAGAGATTCTATAATACCAAAGTTAGTGTGTTGCATATAAAACTAATTTTCTATCACTAGGGAGTAAACGTGTTGATACATTGTCACATTTTAATTTCCCACTTACTGGAATGCTTAATGTCCCATTTATAAATATTGTAAAGTAGTTTAAAGTACCTAAAACGTGAGGCATTCGGTAACATTCTTAATGGTAGAGTTAATTTTTCTCTAGATTTTAGAAGAAAGTCTAGAAGTTTTCTACGGTCACTTAAGAACTAGAAATCCACTTAAAATAGGAATTTTCTTCTTTAAAGAGCAAGTTTGGGTGAAGAGGGAACATTATGCACTGGAGATTAAGCCCAGTTTGAAGAGGTGTGATGGACAGATACTCAATTAGTTAATTTGGACTGGAGTGTAGGGTAAGCTTTGTTTTTAGTTTGAAGGTGTTTTGGAGGTTTTTCTTCTAAGTGTCATTCCAAAGACGGAATATTGAATGATAATTGGAAGTAATGAACAGGATGAAAAAAGCTCTTTAAAGATTACTGTGGTGATTTTATGATTGCATGTAGTGGTTGGTAAATTAATAGTATTTGGGTGATAACCATCCGATTTTTGGCTTTAGATAGCTGACAAATCTCTCAACACTGGCGCCTTTGATAAAACAACTGAACCGTGACCATTTGAACTTAGTTCTCTGAAGAGGCCTTTTTCTTATGAAAGGGGAATTCATCAGGCAGCTTGGAATTGTGGCAAAAAGCAGAGGACAACCTGGTAGGTAAACAATGCTGAGTGAAATGCATACCGTAACAGCCATAGGCAGGAAATGACTACAGTTGAAAAGATTGGCATTGTCTAAGGTAGGTAAAATGGTCTTTTAATGATACTACCAGGAGCACTGATAAGGCCTGTAAATAAGAAACTAATAAAAGGTTTTGTCCACAACTCAAAAAAAATTAGTAGGAGCCCAAAATATTAAAAAAGAAAAGCGATATAGATGTTAGACGGATGGCGTTCTTACAGGTGTGTTGGGCGGAATGACGGCTCCCAGAGAGGTCCACATCCTAATCCCCAGAACCTGTGAATGTGGTAGGTTTTAGGGCACAGGGAACTCGAAGTCTCAGAGGGACCTTACGGTGGGGATGATGGTCTTGTGGACCCAGTGAACTCACAGGATCCTTACCAGTAGAAGAGGAAGGTGGAGACCAAGGACCAGAGGGATGGCCGGGTGGGGCGCGGGGCCCTGAGCTCAGGAAAGTGGGGGCCACTGGAAGCTGGGATTGCGAGGACTGGATTCCCCTAGGACCCCCGCACCCGGCTGAGCCCTGGTTTTAGTCCTGGGTGCCGGGCACTCGCGATAACTTGTCGCAGCGGCAACAGAGCCCTGCATACTGTGTTCTGGAACTGGTTCCCTATTTGCACTCCCAAAGCCAGGCCGGAGGCTGCTCGGCCCTTTCCTAATGATGTGTAGGAGATTCTGTGTCTTTTGGGCACCAGCTCTTTCTGGGTTGCATGTTGTGAATAAATGTGTTCTCCTGGTTTTCCGTTTCTGTAAAGGCGTCTTGAGACGTCATGCTTGTTAGAGTCAATTGATGGGGCGTCCGGCTGTGGTGTTTGCGTCTGGTTTCACAACTCTCCACCTCATTCAGGAGCAGAAAATACACGCTAGCTCCAGGTCGGTTGCCCATGGCAGTGTGAAAACGCAAACTTTTAAAGCTTCCAGTAGGAAGAACACAGGTAGTGATTTTTTTTCTGTTCCTGGCCCTGCTCCTGGCCTGGCCCCACCCAGAATGAGGCTTGGACCCGTTCAGGCTTGCCCTCCGGCCTCCGCCAACTGCCAGGGAACCCCCACCCCAGCCTAGGATCCCAGAATTTGGGAAACAGCCCTACTGCAAGGGGAGAGAAAGGTCTCTATCCAGAACCCTGGCACTGGTCCCCGTGATGCCCCCACCTCAGGCAGGACACCGTCCATCCCTCTCTGGACTGGAGAGGACCCAGGGACACCTCTCCTGGGGAGTCTGCAACCTGCAGGACCAGAGCCAGAAAAGAGCGTTGCTTGTTGCTCGGGGATGAGCTCCTTCTGTGCACAAGGAAATTCACTCCATGGGGCATCTGACCTCAGCCCTCCCCACTCTCCCTGCCCCTCCCCTGCAATCCCAGCACTTGCGGGCTCAGGTGGGTGGGCCTGGGGCCCGGGAAGCTGGGTGGAGTTCTGAGGCCTTCTGGCTGGTGGTGGTCCATGCCTCAGTCTCTCCGCTTCCTACCCCCCTGCAGGCACAGGCTAATGAGAGATGAAGGGCTCGGGGTCACCCCTCAGCTTAGGGGCAGGCTCCCTCCCCAAACTTGCAGACCCACTGGCCAGGCTGGGCCTCATCAGCACCTTCTCCTTGGCTCCACTCCTTAAGGGGAAACCGAGGCAGGGACTATGAGCTGTTGTCCACAGGCCTCCCGGGTCTATCAGGACCCAGAGTTCTCATCTGGGCCCGCTGCCTTCCAGGGGCCGGTGTCCCCTCCCGCCACTGACGGTAACCTCACTGGTCCTTGCAAGGATTCTGGACGACCCCAAGGGGCATCCCCTGCCCCTGCAGGAGCAGCTTGAGGGTCACTCCAACTGCATCCCAGATGCAGGGGGCTCAGCTCATGGCCCAGCGGCTGGGGAGGGGACGTGGAAGTCCCCTGGAGAGGCGAGAGCCAGGAAGGCTGCTGGGTACCACACACGCTCAGCTTTCTGGAGAACTGACCTGGTTTTTAAGAGCAAATACACAACGGCACAAAAGCACACCCAGTTCCAGCAGCCCACGGAGGGAGGGGCTCCTCCTTCTCCCGCACCTCTGCAGGGGTGAGTGGAGCGCTTCTCTGGCATGTGCGCTCTTTCGTGCCCACCCTGCGGCTCACACACCTGGCCCTTCCCCCACGCAGGGCCCTGGTCCCCAAACCAGGAGGAAATACAGTGCTGTCAGCTTTATGTTAACAGTATTTGTGGAAGGGAAAACCCGCACAGTATAACTTCAAAATGGAGGCAATTTTATGATTCCCCAAATTGATAAAAGCTTAAAGTCACTCCACAGATGAACAGAGAAAATACTGCCTTTTTACTCATTTGAAAGCAAGATCTCCGTGTTGGCCGGTAAGTCCCTCTGGACAAGGAGCGCAGGCATGAGGACGCGCCACGGGCACAGCGAGACGGTCAGAGGGACATTCCGATTCCACCCCGCAGGCACAGCTGGGCGACCACTTCCTCCAAGTCACAGGGAGCTGACCATCCTCACCTTGTTCAGCAGGAAGCTCGTGTCCAAACACCCCCTGCAGCGTGGGGCCAGCTCTGTCCCCGTCCCCGCAGTGGACTCCCTGCCCCTCCCCACGCTTCTCCCAGCGGCGCCTCTGGCCTGCCTGCCAGAGTGGAAGACACTCCCTTTGCCTTTTAATGGTGATCTTGACATAAAAGTGACAGAACATTGAGTGATCTTTTTATTATGTTCATATGCTCAGGGTGAGGGCACCCCTAGGCCCTAAAGTAACAACAAAAATATATTAGTTAGCTATTATAGCTCTGGTACCTGAAATAAAAACAAATAGAAAACTATGTTAAAACAGTAAAAAGTTGCAAATTTTCATTAAAAGTATTTACATGTGTATTCTGATGCCAAATTTATAGACACATTTCTTTTAAATTAGCTTGATAAAATATTCTGAAATATGAAAATAATAGAAATAAATAGTTAAATATCCACAACATATTCAGGAGTGAAAAGTCAATTATTAATTCCTGTTCCAAATTTACAGATTTATTTATAAATGGCCAAGGGATCTTACAGTTCCTTCCAAATTTTTTGTCTTTTATTTGTGGTTCCTTAATAGTCCATAACTCTGTAAGACTTTCAACAGCCACGAATCCCTGCCAGGGATCATTTCAACATCGCCGCACGATTCTTCTGTAACAGGCAGCGCTAACTGGTCTTAAATGCACCTGATTTTGTTTGCCAATCACTAAAATTAAATATCTTTACAAATGCCTTTTCAAGTTACAATATATAGAAAATAAGACATCTGTATTTGGAAGCGTTGGTCGGAGAGGAAGGAATGGTTCCTTCACTAGCTCGCGTGACCGCGGCGCTGGTTACGGAAGCGGCTGGTCCGCGCACGGAGGACGGGCCGCAGGTTGAGCCGCTGTCCCCGGGGCCAGGAAGGCCCGTGTGTCATGGGCCGGCATCCGCGCTCTGCTCTGCCCACTGAAGGTCTGCGTCCTTTCTCCCCGTGCGCTTTCGTGGTTGGGCTGGGTCACTGGTTTTTGTAATTCTCTCGGTCTCACTCTTGCTGCGTACGAGAAGGTACTAGTCTGCCCAGGGCGGAGAATGAGTCGTGCAAATTCACGGTCACGGGCGTGCTCAGGGAGCACACTGCTCCAACAGCTGTTAGGGGTTTTCTAAGACACACTTCGTGGTTTCACACGGCCGGAAGCTCAGTATTTACACACTAGTCACCCAGCCCACACTTCATCCGTTCCCCGGGGTCTCAGCTGGGAAAGCCCGCCGGGCGCTCAGGAGCGGGGGAGCGCGTCCCGGCTGCAGGGTGGGACAGGAAGGGCCAGCCGCCTCGGGTCCCTGGGAGACTCGGCCGCGGGGAGACGTGGGGCCCTCCCTGCAGACACACACCGGCCTGGCCTGTAGGCCCGGCCGCCTGCGCGGGAAGCAGGTGGAACCGCTCCCCCGCCTAATGGCGGGTGGGGAGCTGGGAGGGGGCTGGACTTCGAGGTCTGGGGTCTTCGTTTGAAGTGACCTTTGGTGCGTGAAGTATCACGGGACGAGCCGAGCACATGACCGTAGAGCCCCAATTCCAACGCCGAAGAGCGAGGGGCGGCGGGACAGGCCTGAGGCCGACGCGCTGGGTCCGCAGGGGCCAACTGGTGACGTGCATGAAGGAGCAGATGCCCCACGCCGGAGTCAAGAGCAGCGCCACGTCTGCCCCTGAGGTTCAAGAGCAGGGCGCTCCGGCCGACACTGTGGGCAGGCGGGCACAGGAGAGGTGACCGTGGTCACCTTGTAGTTCTGCTGAGGGCTGCATGCGGGTATGGGATGTGAGCACCCCCAGCACGGCCCTGACTCGGAGCCTCACAGTGCCCACCTCAGCTCCCCCAGGGGACTGCCGCGGGGGGGGGGGGCGACTGCCGCGGGGGGGTGGTGACAGCTGCGGACCGCGCATCCCTCATGGGCCTCTGGCCGGGCGAGGGGCACAGGGGGACCCATGCACAGTGACCTGTGACAGCGGGGAGCACAGGCTCTGCAGACACGGGTGAGGAGGTGCGCCGGGCAGGGGCAGGCAGAGTGCGCCCGGCTAGGTAAGGCGCCCGGTGAGACTCATGGTTGCCGCTGCTGGGGGGCTAGAGCCCGGCGGGAATTCGGCCACTTTGAGAGAGACCAATGGGCCCGAGGTTTCCAGTGAAGTCTTTATGGGAATCAGCGAGAGCACTTGGGAAGAGGGCCTGGCCTGCGGGGCATCGTGTCGGCACCCTCCGAACAGACGCTCTCCTGTGCGCGCTGGGCTGGGAGGGCAGAAGCCTGGCTGCTCGAAGCCGCGGCGGGTCCGGACCTGACCCCGGGAAGCGGGTTCTCCGTCGGCCCCATGGCCGGTGCAACAGGTCAGGACCAGCACGGCCGAGAGCCGAGGGTCAGTGGGGGTGGGGGGACAGTCACCATATCCAAGGGCGTACGTTAGGAGAAATGGTTCACAGTCAGGAAACTTGCGCCGCTCCTCGCGGGGACAAAGGAGACAGGACGTGTGTCATGTCACCGCTTCGTGTATGTCCTCCCGGAGCTTTTGTTCAGTCCCTTCGGGGTAGGGATCTTGCTTCCGACCTTTGATCCCGAGGTCCCTGACTTGGCCACGGCTGGGCCTTTACCTGCTGGACACACACGCACACACAACACAGGCACTGTGTTAGGAGGGAGACAAGACGTGAACAGAGTGCGAGGCCGTGGGGATGCCACAGTGGCCCCTCGGTCCGCAGGTGGCCGCACCGGCTGAGGAGGACGGGCTCGTGAGCCGGCAGAAGAGGAAGGAAAAGGGCTCAGAGGAGCAGCCCGACATCAGTCGGGACGGAGGGAGAACGGAGCCGTCCACCAGTCGGGGCTTCAGAAACTCAGCTCCGGAAATGAAAAGGAGTGGCCGTGTGACAAGAGCTTCATTTCCGGGCTGACAACCCTCAGGCCAGCCCCTCCAAGTGCCGAGTCCCCCGTTTACGGAAGAGGCTGCTGGCGGGGGGGCGTCTGTCACCAGCGCCCAGCAGGACAGAGCCCACGACCCACGTCTCATCACACTCGTGTTGGTGACTCTCTTGCTTTTACACTAAGGTACCCTAACGTAAACCTGCGCCTCCAGCAGTGTTTCGGTCAGGACTAATTTTCTAATGAAATGTATATTTTCCTGTAAGGCATTCTAAATCTGACATAAAATACAGAAAATTATGATTCATGAAACAGGCCACTGCATTATCTGTGCATCTACTATTTCACTTTGTGTTTCTAAATACTCTGGTTCGGTGATGGACAAAGATGCTGAGAACCAGGCTCTACACCCCAAGAACACTCAGGGGGCTGGTTCTGCTGCCTCGAGGACACCCTTGGGGAGCCTCCGGGAAGGGCAGGATCCATGGCAAGAGTTTGGAGCAGAAAAGGGAGTTCTGGTCACACAATTAGCCACCTCGGTAAGAGCTGGAGCCAGAGCACAAAGACTGAGTGCCATCGGGGGAGGGGGACCCTGCCACGCGGGTGCTGACGAGCAGGAGGGCGCGGGCCTTACCTGGCGGCAGAGCGGGTGCCCTGTGCAGCACCTGAGTCTTACGCAGGTTCATCGTGCAGCCCGCCGGGCCCATGAGGTGAGCTTTCCATGCCTGAAACAAAGTAGGAGGCACATGGGTGTCAACCAGGCAACCGAGAGGGACAAGCGAGGTGAGCTCTGGCCAGAGCTGAAACTGGGGGCAGCCATGGCCCTGGACCAACCCGGCAGCTGGAGCACTGTCACGGGAGTGCGTGCCAATGTGCAGGTTTGGAGGCACATGGGGCATGGGGCTGTGGGGGCCTCCAGGAGTGGACAGCAGCCCCTGGTTGACGGCCAGCAAGAAAGCGGGGACTTCCGTCCTAGCATGACAAAGAGAGGAATTCTGCCAGCCACTGGGTGAGCTTGGACCATCCCTTCCCAGCCCGGCCCCAGACGGGAACGCAGCCTGGTGAGACCCTGAGCCACAGAGACGTTCTGCTGTGCCTACAACTTCTGACCCCAGAAATAGGACCCCAGAAACTCCTTTCCCATGAGACAGGAAAAGGGTGTGGCATGGAGGACTGGACGCTGAGAAAGCAGAGGGGAAGGAGAGGCCTGCTGACTGCCTCACAGCTGGGAGCCACGAGCCAGGCTGCCGCTCCCCGAGGCCAGCTGCTGCCGGGGACAGGAGGGCATGCAGGAAGAGGGGCCAGGGGCTGCGACGCGCAGAGCCAGAGCAACACACAGCAGCTAGAGGAGGGAGCGGGTGTCCCAGGGCAGCGTCAGTGCCATGGGAGCAAGTGGAGCACAGACACAAGGACGCCAAAATTCTAAAATAAACAGCGAGAGAGAATGTGTGCCTGTGAGGACCACTCACAGGTCCTCTTTAAACAGGCCAAGCCGTTAAAAAGAAGCGAGCCCTGTAAGGCGGGAGGGGCAGTGAGCAGGGGCAGGGACAGCAGCCGCTCTCGGTTCCCTGAAAACGTCCCGCTTTACAGACTCTGGAACGAGCCAAGTACTTCATGTCGTCACAGGACTTGATTTTAAGAACCCCGCCGGCCACTGAAGAATGCACTACCAGCTCCGAAAACCGCAGGAGAAACTAAGTTTTAAAACTCGGAGGTGCATCTGACCCGGCCAACCTCCAATTCACAGCAAACGGAGGGGACGAGAGCCCATCGAACGCCGCAGGGGGGATGCCATCGGCAGACCCAGCCACGCGAGACCCTGTGGGCCAACAGCGTCTCCAACCGCGAGGAAAGGGCTGGACGAGGAAGCGGTGCCCGTGTGCGGCCTCAGCCAGACCGGGACACCCGCGCGTCTGCCATCGCACTGAGGCTGGTGGTGTGAGCCCCGCGGGAGCCTGTCCACACTCGCTGGCCGCATGCAGAGAGGGGCGCGCTGCTGGCTGTGTCCCCGGGCACATGAGAAGGCGGCAGACGGTGGGTGCAGACGGAACGCGCGCCATCATTCAAGCAGGCGATGGGACGCGAAGGCTGCCCGTGGGCTCCTGCACTCTGCCGTGTACTTTGCTACGTTTTCGGAGACAGAGGACGAGCCTGGGACACCTGGTACAGGGCTGACTGCTGGGCGCGTGAGTTTTCTGCCGAGCGCGGCTGCGTCTGAGCCGTCTCGTGGGGCTGGCACAGGGAGAGCCGGGCAGCAGGACACCGTGGTGGACGGCGGATGGCAGTGGTTAAGGGTGTTGGAGCAGAAGTGGCCGAGCAGAGGCAGGCCTCGGAAGCTGCACTACCTGGTGGCGGGTGGGGGTGGGGCGTGGACGGCTCCGCCCCTGGCGCACCAGGCTGGAGTCACAGTGTGGTAGGTAAGGCGGCCCGGGAGGACAGCATTCACCGTGACCTGCAGTTTCCAGGCTGCACCGGGCTCGGGCTCAGTCATGATGAGGGACTGGTGTGCTGCGGTCTGGCCTGGACGCCATCTGGGGCCCCAGCACCCAGAGGACAGCAGAGACCACAGGCCAAAGCCCCTCGCACCCACCCCCCCTAGAGCCGAGGCCCCCCCACCCCCACCCCAATGGGTCCACAGTGCTGAGGGAGGAAATCACAGTAACGGCTCCAGCGGCGCGGGAACAGAGTGGGGAGCTCCCTGAACGCTCCCTGGGCCCCAATCACGGCCCGGCCCCAACAGGCTCCCCACCGCCACCCCCGCGCCGGGCCCTCACCTCCTCTCCTGGGGAGAAGTTCTCATGGCACAGTGGACACCGGTTTGCCAGCTTCTCTGGTTTAGCAGCTGCAACAAGACAAGACTTAGTTCCTCCCATGAAAGCTGCACGAGCAGGCGGCACCTGACCAGACGTCCCGTCCCTGGCAGGGCCCCTGGGCAGGGCCCCGCGGACGCAGAGGGCACCACAGAAGCGGAGGGCGCCGCCCGAGCCCACACTCACGGTTACACTCCTTCGTTTTTATGTGTCTGGGCAGCTCTTCCTTCAGCACGGCCTCGCTGCAGCGGTAACACTTCCCGAACCCGTCTTTCTTGTCGCACTCCGTCAGCAAGTGCTCCGTCAGGCTGGAGATCTCCACCACCTGCGTCCCGAAACGCAGAAGGAAGCACGTGTCCGGGAACACGGGAGCGGGGGCTGCCCCCGCCGGCCTGTGCCCTCCCAGCTCGCACACGCCGCCCCACCAGCCCACACGGCTGCCCCGCTGCCCAGCCGCGCCCCCTCGTGGTGTTCCTGCGCCAGCACCGAGAGGCCGCGCGGGAGGGGCTGGAGGAGTGGCGGTTAGTTCCAGAGGGCAGGGGCGGCGAGCCGGAGGACAGCTTAGCCGCGTGGCCTCTGGGTTCAAAGTCCCCACCCCCTGAGCGTGTGAGGATGTGGGCAGGACCCCAAGAGGAGCGGCAGGAGGCAAAGGCGGATTCCCTTCTCCTCAGTTCTCCTCCTTTATCGAAAGAAAGGCCACTGCGTCAGGAGAGATCCAAATTTGGGGGGTAGGAGAATATTTCTTTCTCTTTTTAAGATTTTATTTATTTATTTGTCAGAGAGAGAGAGAGAGAGACACCGGGAGCGCACAAGCAGGGGATGGCCAGGCAGAGGGGGAAGCAGGCTTCCCGCTGAGCAGGGAACCCCATGTGGGACTTGATCCTGGGACCCTGGGATCATGACCTGAGCCGAAGGCGGACACTTAACCCGACTGAGCCCCCCAGGCACCCCAAGGAGATGATTTCTTAAACAAGATACTCAAAATGTCAACCAGGAGAAAGATGGACAAGGTGGACAATTTTTTTTTTAACTTTTTAAAGATTTTATTTATTTGACAGAGAGAGAGAGAGATCCCAAGTACGCAGAGAGGCAGGCAGAGAGAGAGGGGGAAGCAGGCTCCCCGCTGAGCAGAGAGCCCGATGGGGGGCTTGATCCCAGGACCCCGGGATCATGACCAGAGCCGAAGGCAGAGGCTTTAACCACGGAGCCACCCAGGCGCCCCCAAGGTGGATGAGGTTAAACTCAAAGGACACATCAGGACGATGAGCAGGCCGGGCCCCAAGCAGGACAGGCGGCTGTGGGCTCTGAGCCTGGCAAGGACCGTGGTGCAGGCCCATCAGTGAGCACAGGTTAGGAGAGCAGGACCGGCGAACTGACTGAAAACACCAACCAGAGGGCGCCCGGGTGGCTCAGCGGGTGAAGCATCTGTCTCTGACCTGGGGCGTGACCCCAGGGTCCAGGGACAGAGCCCCACGTCGGGCTCCCTGCTCAGCAGGGAGTCTGCTTCTCCCTCCGCCCCCTCCCCTCACTCTCGCTCTCTCGCTCTCCCTTGAAAACATAAATAAATAAATAAAATGCTTAAAAAAACCTCACCACCGGGAGCCTAGAAGGTATTTCCTAGAACAGGGCAGCTGAGCGGTCAGCACATGGACAGCCAGGCGCCGCACCTCACCAGCGGCAGGAGAGGTGGCCCTGGCCGGGGCGTGGACGCGCGGCCACTCCACCCCAGGATGCACCCCAAACGGGGCCTTCACAGGCGCCCCGGCAGGCCGACGCCGGAGCGCCCGGAGGAACCCTATTCATGGAAGCCTCAAGCGGGACACAGCCTGATTCCCAGAAACAGCAGGGTGGAGGGGTGGCCCTGGACCGCCGAACAGCGCGTGCGATAGAGCAGGACGACCGGCGTGACACGAGGTGATGACGGCTTGTACGATTCCGGTGGTATCACCTCAAGAAGCGAGCAACACCGACTTGTGGGGTTAGGAACCGGGACGGGGGTGACTCTGCGGGGAGAGGTGGTGGCTTCGAGGGCCGGGGAGCTGCGGGCACGGCGTGCCCTTCCGTGGGGCTCGGGGGCCTGAACGCATCTGACTTGCGTGCGGGCCCCTAGTACGGCGGGCGGTTTACAAAGGGAGGGTCCGTGCCGACTCTGCAGCGAGTACGGCGTCGGCGCCGTGTCCCCAACAGCGTCTGCTCACTGTGTGCGTCCGTCACGTTCTGGTCACCCTCTTGGTCTCTCAAGCTTGCTCATTTTTATCGCGTTAGTCACAGTGACCCGCGGCTCGCGGGGGGCTGGGGCGGCGGCCAGCATCTCTTAGCAGTGAGGCGTCTGTCCGGTGCGGAAGCTGTTTCACGCGCCCTGCTGTCATGCTCCCCGCAACCCCGCACGGTGCGCGCAGCCTGCGTGCGCGCCGGGAGCCCCAGCGTCCCCGACCGGCTTTACCGCGGCTGCTGTGTCCCCGGGGGGTCGGGAGCAGAACCCACACTGTCCCTGAGCTATGTCTGCACGTCACGCCCGTGTCCGCCCTTCAGGGACACTTGGAGAGAAGAGCTCCCGGAGGCTCCCCGGGCCCCGTCCTCCGAGTCGCCGCGCTCGGGGCACTGACCTGTCTGCAGTGGGCGCACCGCGCCAGCATGAGGCAGTGCTTCCAGTAGTGCAGGTCCAGCCCCTCCTCCGTGAAGGCTTCGCTCCGCTCACCGCAGAAGATGCACAGACTGGAACAGAGCAGAAGCCGCAGACGCAGGTTGGCTGTCGTCCAGGACCGCGCACGCCCGTCCTGGCCGCAGGTCCGCGGGGCGACAGCCCGCTCGCGTGCGGTCGGAGGAGTGGGTGTTGGGGACAAATTAGCTCCAGGTCCCCTCAGCTTCTACCCTGCCAGCATAATCTAGCACAGCCGCTAGCAGGCCCGAGAACAAAGACATCTGAGTGAAAGTCCCATAGCTTCGCCGTGGGGGCCGCACGGGGAAAGTATCTGCGGTCACAGTGCGCTGCGTCTGACAAACGGGCTGCTGACTTCTCTGGGGGCAAAGGGGGCCGGTGGGTCGGGAGGGCCATCGCCCTTCCTTTAGGGATGACGGGCGCTCGAGGAAACTCGTCCCCTGCGGCACGCGCGCGGCTCGCCTCCAGTCCTCACAGCTGGAGACACCGCTACTCACTTATCCAAGTAGTGATTATCTGGGCCTTCCGGAGCCGGCGGCGCGGCTGCTTTCCCTCCTTGTGTGTCTGAAAGGAGACAAGAAATCATTTAAAACAACTCTGTCAACGTTCCCAAATGTGTAGTGGCCTCTTTGATGTGAAACACATTTAAGAGCTACGGGTCGAGGGGGCTCTGGGTGCCCCCGTCAGTTGAGGGTCCGACTCTCGGTATTGGCGTGGGTCATGGTCTCGGGGTCGTGGGATCGAGCCCCGTGTCGGGCTCTGCGCTCAGCGGGGAGTCGGCTTCTCCCTCCCCCTCTGCCCCTCCCCCCACTCAGGCTCCTGGGCGCGAGCTCTCTCTCAAACCAATGAATCTTATAAAAATAAAAAAGCACACTAGGCGACCAGGGATATGCTATCTTCCATCCCCGGCACTTGCTTGGGGACGGAGGCGGCCGGTACCTACCCTGACTGTCCGCCTGCACCGGGGGGGCTCCTTTCCCCTGAGAACAGAAACAGAGAGATCAGGGACAGATGGCTGCACGCGAGAGCCTGTCCAGGAGAGTAAGTTCTTCTGTTTTCCGACTTTCCACCAAGTAACAGCTCTGTGTGCCGTCAACGCCCAAACGTGTGCCTTCCCCTCACAAGCCCTGCCACGGGCCCCTGCCCGGCTGCTGCTTCCCAGCTCCTGGGCTGCCCCCAGTCCTCGCCCCGCCAGAGCGCTGGGAGCCACGCTAGCAGGTCTCCTCCTCGGCTCTCTGCACATGGCTATCATCCCTACAAAGACTACCTGTGTCGGGAGCGTCTCACAGCACTCTGGGGACCAACCAGCCTGGTTGGGGGCAGAGGTTGAAGGCCTTCTTGGACTTTTGGTTTCAGAGAACAGGGACAGTGGGTGGCCCTACACGGGCATTTGGGGGACGGATCACAATCATGGGCACGGTCTGCCGTATTTGTAGAGCATCAAGCTTTGCATCATAGTAAGTGACTTATGTCACGGCCAAGCCTGGAGGAGACACAGCCCAGAATACCACCCTGGAGCTGGTGAAGGTCAGTAGACCACGTGAGGCTGGCACCTGGCTCACAGGATTTCTGTGCCTACACAGAAGGCAAACTCAGTGGAACTGGATTTTAGGCACCAAAACCTCTTAACAGAGATAGGTTTGTGTGTTTTGCGGGGAGACAATGTAAACAATGCCGAAAGCTGAATTTTAGTTTCAAGTTTTACCTTCTTGGTGCTTCGAACAGCTTAGGAAACCTATCAGTAACTTTTAAATCCTTTTTATAAAACTCTGGAGCAATCAGGCAGTCTAAAAATTCTCTGTCATTCACGGAAGTTTCGGAGCTGGATGGTGGGCCTGGTGCTAACCCTGTGAGGGCACTTAGTGGCACGGAGTGTACACTCGGATACGGTTAAAATGGGTTAAAACATGCTATGAATATTTTACCGTGACAAAAACAACAGAGAAAGAAAGAGATCCCAGCACTGTCGGCGACCATTCGAAGACAGCAGGCTGATGTCCGCGCCCACTGTGTGCTCTACCCTGCACTGCTTTCTTTCACTGTCTCTTCCGCTTGGAGCCGTGGACCCAGGGGTGGGGGGGGGTGGGTAGGACTTGGTTTTGTTCCCGGCTTATTCCCGGAGCCCAGCACAATGCCTGGCACCGAGCAGGAGCTCAGCAAACACGTAATGAACGGAGAAGTGATGGAGGTGCCGGGAAAGCTGAAGGATGAGGTTACCCAGTACCATGTCCACAGATACCTGTGGGGGGCACGTGGCCTTAGTGGAACCCACACCCTCTGGGGCTGGACTCACTGTGGCTCGGAGCAGTGATGGGGAGGGGCTGGTGAGCAGCACAGCCTGGCTGTCGTGCCTGAATCCCTGAGAGATCTGTGCTTTAAATCACTTTAGTTTTAAAAATTTGCTTCCCCACTGGGGCGCCTGGGTGGCCCAGTGGGTTAAGCGTCTGACTTTTGATTTTGGCTCAGGTTATGATCTCAGGGTCGTGAGATCAAGCCCTGTGTTGGGCCCTGTGCTGGGCGTGGAGCCTGCTTGAGATTCTCTGTCCCTCTCTATCCCTTCCCCCACTCACGCTTGCTCTCTCTCTCTCTCAAAATATAAATCAGTAAATTTGTTGCTTCGTTTGGATACATTAGGAAGTCTTGAGCACCCGTTGGACCTGCTTTGGCAGGTGGCTGTGAGACTCGGACGAAACACGGATGCCCTAAGGGACACGCTTGAAGGACGCCCGGGGGGTGGGGGGTCAGTCATTAAGCATCTGCTTTCAGCTCAGCTCATGATCCCAGGGTCTTGGGACTGAGCCCTGCGTGGGGCTCCCTGCTCAGCGCGAAGCCTGCTTCTCCCTTTCCCTCTGCCTTTCCCCCATGTCTCTTGCTCAAAATAAACAAAATCTTAAAAAAAAAAAAAAAAAAAAAAAAAAAAAAAAAAAAAAAAAAAAAAAAAAAAAAAGAACCACCCTGACTCCATGGTGTGAGACCCTGTCCCCAGGAGCCCCTTCCCCAAGGCTCCTCCTCTTCTGTCCCCTTCTTCCCAGCGGCCAGCGCCTCCCGAATCGTCACTATGGCTCTGGGCCACAGGCACTTCAGCACATACTCAGCGGTTTCTCTCTCTGAGCCGTGGCAAGAACCCTCACCGCGAGCTCTGTCTTCCTAGCAGCCTGTGCAGGCACAGTGTGGTCCCGTCACCAGGGATGGGCCATGCAGCACATTCTAGAACCTTCTCTTCCTGCACCCCTGAAACCTTGTGCTCCCTGAGGGGCTCCTCTCACCCTCTCCCCTTTTCTTTCAACTTAAGGACCCGAATGACAAAGTGAACATCCTGGAACTGGTGTAAATCCCAGAAACAGGGCAGGCACTCTCTGACCCCCGGATGGCGTCTCCCAGAGGCTGAGGACCAGGGACCTCCTGAGGGGAACAGTTCCCTGAAACCCGCCTTCTTCAGTGCCTGGAAATCGGATCTTCACTTACAAGCTTCTTTTTGTCCTTTGCCTCTGAGGGAGGCTAGGAGCTCCGAAGAGGAAATCTGTCCTGTACCTCCTGCCTTTAGCCCTGGAGTTTCCTCTCTAACCATCGCCAGCAGCTCAGGCCTCTCCCTGGAAACAGTACGTAATTCCAACTAGCGGATGGACGGTTCCTTTTATGTAACCCGAAGCTAGTTTTTAAAGAGCAACACAGCCTACAGGTCTCATCTACATCGCGCAGAGAGGAAAGCAAGCACGCCGTGTGTGTGTGTGTGTGTGTGTGTGTGTGTGTGTGTGGGACAGCAGTCGGGGCGTCCGCGAGCGCGCAGGGGTGGAGGAGACGGTGGCCTTCCCAACCTGGGCTTCGGCCTCAGTGTCCTTGAGCGCGGCCAACTGCCCTTGCAAAGCTTTAATCTCTTCTTTCTTTCGTTTTTCCGCTTCTTCTGTAGCTGCTTTCTTCTGTGCCTGGTATGGAAATCATTTTTTCCATTAGAATAGCAATTTAGGGTAGTCTTACAAGTCAGGAGAACATCATGGCACATGAATTAATTTCTTACACGTTATGGCCGTCACCGAGACTAACAATACATACAGCTGGGGTCAGACCACCTTGCCCAGCGGCGCCCGATAAACGCTTACTGCCAGATAGAACCACACACGTCCTCCCGGCTGTCACTGCTCCTGTTCGCATACGGGGAGACCGAGTCTCCCGGGCACAGTGCAGAGGAGCCAGGATCTGAACTCAGGAGACAACGTTTCCTGGTCTCCTGCACCCGAAGCTCCTAGAGCAATCTGTCGGTTTACTGGGTGACCAAATAGCTTCAACAGAGGATTAAGTCGTAATTTCATAAAAGTTGACTTACCCTAATTTCAGCATCTGTAGGTCTGCCATCTATTTTAGCAAATCCCTCAAAAATTGTTTTATAGAGAACGTTCTTGCGCGTGGTGGTGTCGTCTGGAGGGAGGTACTCTAGAATAAGAGCCCGGTGCTGCTTATACATGTCCAAAACAACTCTAACCGCGGTCTCCCGGACCTCATACACTCTGTGCTCCAGGGCGCCCACTGAAAACTGAACATAGGCCGGGAGGGGTTCTTGTGGTGACTCAGTCTGACAACAACAGAGTTTACTTTCCCCCAGCATAAAAGAAATAGAGGCACGTTATAAAGTTTGAAAGGGAATAAAAAAGACCACCACCCGCAGAATTCTGGCTGTCACAACCCCGAGTTTTTCTCCCTGTCTGCCTCACACACGCAGAGGAGCTCACGCTGGCTGTACACGTGCAGCTCTGGGTTTGGCTTCTCTCCACTCACAGGCCAACAAACATTTTCTAGGTTCCGTCCTCGCATAGACTTCATGTTAAGTTATATATTATAAAATCTTCCAATCACAGAGAAGAAGAAACGTAAGAAACTTCGCGTGTCCACCACCCACGTTAACCAATGTTGTAATCTGACCATGTTGCTTCGGATCTTTAAGAAACAAAACACGGTAGTAGAAGCCTCTGAGGCCCACCCAGACGCGCGCTCACTATGTGCGTGTGCGCGTGCGTGCTGGGTGCATACGTGGGGTTTTATTGGATGTTCCAAACAGTAACCATGCTTGTCCCTCTCCCCACCCCACATTCTGTCAAGGATGTTCATCGGCCACGATCCATTTCAGCTGCTCTACGGTGTGGTGTCACAAGGACCCACTGTGACACCTTTGTCCCATCCTGCGCTGTCGCTACCATGCTCGGTAAGTCGACATCTGCCCGTGGGGCTTTGGGCGCTGGCCTCGCACTTTCCACAGTCTCGGCCGGCCACAGGCTCCTGGTTCTACCTCGGGCCCGGGCACCCCCAACTGTGCCACTGCCCCGAGGACTCCTGGCCTCCAGGAGTCCCACCCTCTGCAGGTCACCTTCTACCTTTCCCACTTTTTTGTACTCCCTCCCTGGACAATTCCTCAGCCCCGTGGGGGCCTTTGGTCCACTTTGGACCCGCCACTGTCTTCTGCCATCTGTCACCTCGGGTCTTTCCTGCCCGTGCCCATCACTAAGTCACGTCGGGATCTTCCTGTGTAGTCACGGGCCAAACGGAATGTGCCTGCAGGCCCGAGAAGCACGCTGACTGGCCCTGTGCCGCACTTGCCCCGACAGGCGCCAGAGGCGTCCTGGGCAGTGCTCAGTGACCCGACCTGAGGCATTTCTGGTCGGTTCGGCTTCTCAGACGTCAAGGGGCAGTTTCATACATCGTTCCTGTCTCAAACTCCAGTGTCCAGTCAGGCTTCAAGCGACCTCGTCCGCGGAGAGGATGCGCGTCCCCCGCTCCGCGTGCAGCCAGCCCTTCTGCAGCTTCGCCAGAGCCCGATCCTGTCGGCCACTTGGGGACTCCGCTCCCGCCATTAACTGAGCCCTCCTTCCAACTTCCCTTTACTTCTTTCTTCTCTTCCCTCCACCTGGATGCATCTTCCCACGTGTGGGGCCCAGATACAGTCGCGTGCTTGACCAGCCGCCTTCTTCCGTGTGCACAGCTATGCCAAGTGCCCGTCTGGCGAAGGGTGGGTGGGAGCGGCCCGGCCCGCAAAGGCCCCCTCACCCCCCGTACTCGCTTCGCCTGTTTGGTGGCCTCTGAGTCGCGTGAGAAGCTGGTGGTGCCCCAGCGGAAGGAGATGGAGGCCTGCTGAGACATGTGCTTGTCGCTGTGGCGCACTGGGGCGGACGCCGCCGCCGGCATCTCGAACGGGAATTGACGGGTGCGGGGCAGGCTTCGTGTTCTGTGCTGGGGAACAAGGAAACTGCACTTGGAGGCAAGACAGAGAGTGGTCCACGTGACTGCAGGACGAGGCAGGAGGAAAAGTCCACTTTTCCGGCAGTGGCCGGCCTGGCAAGTGATGACAGGGGCCGGACCTGAGGGCAGCAGGGGACTGGGGACGCCTGGCCAGCGTCTGGATATATCTGCAGGAAGAGCCCACAGCACTTGCTGAGCAAAGAGAAGAACGCCATTGCCATTTACAGAAACGGGGAAGGCTGAGATGGAGCAGGTTAGAGGGGAGACCAGGTGCTCCATCGGGACGAGGGGTGGACACGGCTTGCCGCAGGAGTCAGGCGTCCGGGGAGGGCAGGCACAGAGACTGTGTCTTCCACCGACGGGTCACCGAGGGAAGGTGTGTGCACAGAAATGAGAAAAGGAGGCCTGGACGCTCCAAAGTTAACGAGATCAGGAGGATGAAGAAAAACCAGAAAAAGGACCCAGACGACGAGGCCAAGCGTGGGGTAAGTGGGGCACGGAGCTCCAGAAGCCAGGAAGGGAGTGTCTGAAGGCTTATTTACTTCAGTGTCTAAATCGCACTTCGGTAGAGAAAACACGGGAATGGAAGTAGCCTGACTTGCTCCTGCCTCTCCTGATGGCACATGTGACCCCATGAGGACCCAGTCCAGGCTTCCGAGTCGCTGCACATGTAGGATCCATGGAGACCCACCCCTTCCCGCACGGACAGGAGCGAGCGCGGAGTGCTGGTGCGTGGGCTGCCCGGGGACGAGCTGTCATGCGAGCGCCACAGCTCGGCGTCTGGCCACGCGCCGGCCGCGCTCTGAGCTCCCTTCCTGCCCATCTGAAATTAGGGAGGAGGGACTCCTTGCGCTGGTAGTCCCTCTCCCAGAACGTCCTTGCTTTCGTCAGGGCGTCCAGTCCCGCTGCACCACAGGGTGTCCTCAGGGCCTCTGTGCTTCTCTCTTACGGACACGGGTTCTCTGCAGCCCTTCACTCGTTCACTCACTCCACAAACACTGACGGACCAGACGCCCACCGCGCTCCAGGCCCATCGCAAGCGCCAAGGCCTCGGCCGCACGGCACCAGAGGTGCGCTTACCTTCATCACGTTGTCGATGGTGAAGCCCGAGCCCCTGCTGCCCAGGTCTTTCAGAAGCCGGGCCAGGAGGCCTATCTGGCTCATGGCGAGATGGTTCGAAGCGTTGGCTTTTAACGGCTGCACCAAGTACGATGGGATAATTTGGAGAGACTTGACTTCCTTGAATAAGGCCATTTCCTACGAAAACCAACATGACTTTGTTAATCTGTACTGGAAAATGCTAGAGGCAGCTAAGTGTACTTTAAGTCCTTGAGGTCAACAGCAAAGGAAAAAATAGGGAATAAAATATGGCAGTAAAATAGTTTATGTCTAATGCACGCGTATTCTATTTAAGATATACCGATCAAAAACAAAACCCCAAATCGTAAAAAATAAAGTATGATCACTCACAGACAAAGGAAGCCTTTACAAGAGATGTGATCTAAAACTAAAGATTTCATTCCTCACAATTTCCCAAATTCAGGAAAAGGGTTTTCTAGTTTCTAAAATTCTAAAACAAATGATATCGTGTCAGTATTTATGACCTGCCGGCCTAGAGGGTAGCGGTGCACGGTCTCCGGATGGCGAGACCCTTCTGGGCTCACGGGGGTGTGTGAGGCCCCACGGCCAACAAGCAAGTCTTTCCATAATTAAGGTGTTTAGGATTCGGGCAGCCAGACACAGGAAGAGGAATGACGAAATGCCGAAGCATGTGGGCTGCGACACAGACAGAAATCAGTTTTGGGAGCTCCTGGGTGGCTCAGTCGGTTGAGTTCTGACTCTTGATTTCAGCTCAGGTCCTGATCTCGGGGTCACGGGACTGAGCCCTGCGCTGGGTTCCGTGCTCAGCAGGGAGCCTGCTTGGGATTCTCTCCCTCAGGCTCACCCCTCATCTCCACCACCTCTTCCTCCCTTAAAAAATACATGGCGAAATGGAGGTCTGACTCACTCTCCTTTCCAATGTGCCTGTTGAGAGGCGCCACCTCCCGCAGACTTGGAGCCCCACGGAGCGGGAGCACCTCGTGGGACTGGAGCATCACGCATTCTTCCCTCCCTGTCAGTATAACCTACTTCCACTCGTTTGCCCCCAGAACTCAGGTTAAAGGAAGTGGGATGGGTGTTCTTCCCGCTGGAACAGTGGCCCCTCCGAGACACCGGGAAAGCTGCGGAGTCCTTCCCAACAGAGTGTTGATGGAATCGGGAGGAACCTGGGGACCTGCTGAAGCCCAAGCTCAGGTCTCACTCAGGGTCCGAACCCCCAGAGCTCTCTCGCTTTCCCCACAACACCTGGCCTGGAGGAGGCACGTCTGTTGAACAAACAAAACTATTTAGACTGAGTCATTCCACAGTTACTATCTCTTTGCCCCCAGTTTTCTATTCCCACTGAGTTTTCCACGTCTTTTTGCCGGATGCTCCCAGCGCATCCTGAACAGAGCACGTTAGATGGGTCAGACTCTCATCAGAGGCCGACTCCGGCTCTCGGAACACCAGGCAAGCAGGACAGGGAGTCACGGGGAGGACCGGTAACGCTCTTAGGAGAGCAGGAACTGGTAAGGCAGTCACACAGTCAAATAGCGTCCTAACGGGCTCCTTATTGACCATTTCGAATTTTACGACGAAGTTCGTACCTGAATAAAATTGGAGGCGACGACTCGGAGGCGAGCAGAAGAGTCTCCGGTCCTGGTGAGCAGGACGGGGACGGTTCTTTCCACACAGTGGGCGGTTTCAAGCTTACTCAGTTTGTGTTTAGGAATGTACTGCGTAATTATCATTTTCAACAATTTCAAAGAAGCCTGAAAAACCTAGGAAAAAAGCGGTAAAAGCAGAGGAGCTCCCGTAACTCACTCCAGCAAAGAAAACACACTGACTACCGGTGACAAACGCGAGCGTTATGCTGGACGACCTGTGCTGCCCCAGAGGCTGCAGACAAGGAGCTGGAAACCACCTTCTGAATGCAGTGCCGCGTCCGGAAGGCACGCGCTCTCATCTCGCGTGTCAGATGGCGGCGGCGGCCTGGAGGCCACACCCCGAGCCCTCCCAGGTGCGGCCGTGCAGGCAGTGTGCCCTGGGCTCACTCTCATGGCCCCTCCAAGTCAGGGGAATCCAGAATAAAGCCAAGCTCCTCAGGTTCCACGAAAAGGAAAATCGGGAACTGAGCGTTTCATCGGTCCCCGGGAGCCGGGCCTCTGCGGACCCTGGCTTCTAGGGCATGGGGAGGCTGATGGCGGTCAAGGGCAGCGCGCGTGGCCAGCTGAGGACAGACGGCACAGGCTCTTCGCTGACCACATTTCTTGCTGGAGAACCTTCATGCCTAGTGACACGCTGTGCTACCCCCAGGCCACCCGAGCCCCTGGGGCATCGCAGCCGGGACTCCGAGGGCAGAGGGCACTCACCGGGGTCACTATGTCCCGGAGGGCTCTTCTCACGAGGAAGACGGAGGCGCGCAGCATGCTCTTCAGTTCCTCCTTCGGGGCCCCGGCGGGCGTCTCCATCAGCCGCTTGTACAAGGCGAGCAATGCATCCTCCCGGTATGACCACGTCCTGGAGTAGGCCCCTGCGACCTACCACAGAGCGGAGGCCGGCCCGACTCAGGGGGCAAAGCAGCGACACACCCCCCAACACCGCGCAACCCGACACGCCGGGAAGAGTCTCTGGGAACAGAATAAGCGTGTGTGTTTAGGGAAGTGATTTCTCTAACACTGAATACTGAAGCCTGAAGCCTGTTAAAATATGGGAAGTAGAAGTTCTGCCAAGAGAAATCCTGGGAACGAGGGAAAAACCCACTGGGCTCATTTTCGTACGGAGGCACCTCCGTCTTCTGGTCTCTTTGCCATCATCTCCCCTGGGACGGGCAGGTGTTCCAGGAGGGGGCAGATGTTCAACCCCAGCTCTGTCAGCACTAGACAGAAACCCCCAGTCTAAAACGAACATGCATTCATAAAATCTTAAATTCTAGCCTCTGTTTCTGGTGTTTTATATAATTAATCATTATTGAAAGACTTCGGCTGAATATGGAAACCAAAGGGAAGCCAAGGATGTCACAAAGCCGAGGGCGTGTCCCTGGACATTTCCTACCCGATCGGCGGACCTGCCCATGGCCCTCGGCCTACCAGGCTTTCTCCCAGCACGTCCACGGCGGGGCCAGCCTCCCTCAGGGCCTTCTCGGTCAAGGGCTCCGGCTCTTCAGTGGCTCCTCCTCTGGGAGTCTCGCTGACATCAGTATCACTCTTTCCCGGTTCTAGGGCGGCCGCTGCCGGCTGCTTCCGCGAGGCAGGAAGGGGCCGCTCATCGTAGGGCACAGACAGGAGCTGCGGGAGAGGATGGGCGGCTGCAGAGTTCCCCGGGCTCCCCGCCTGCCGACACCACGTCTACACCGCAGGCCTACGGCTCTGCACGACAGCAGCTGTATCAGATCAGAATAATCTATACGACAGGATTCAGCCGAAAACGAGATCACGGTTTCCACACCTTTCTAAGCGCACCGCAGACCCAACAGCAAAGCGACCCAGATTCAGCCTCCACTACCACCCAGCACTAGTGATCACAGTTCAGCGGACGTGAAGCTCATAGCGGTAAAGTTATTACGTTTTCTTTCCTGACAAGACTTCTGTGCTTTTCCTTAGTTTGTGACTTAGAATTAAGTATCAGGCCTCATTTTAAATGTGGTCGTTACCTGGCAGATGTATACTAAAGCGGACAGCCAAGCTCACGACCCTTCACAGCCTTCCTGTGCTCTGGGCGGACGGCGGTCTGCCACACGCACTCCCCCAACCCCACAGGGGCTCGCTGGGCCCCCGCCATGCGATGGGCGACACAGACACCCCACCTCCTGGGGCTTCCATCCCCAGGCCACCGGACACGTACGTAGGTGGCAACCTTTCGGGACATTAGGCGAGAACCGATTCCAGGGTCGCTCTCCGAGGCGGTGTCACGGCGACACTCACATTGGACACCCGCCGAGTCATTAACAGGGCGCGTGCAGGTGAGCTACTCGTGTTCTAAAATCTGCTCTGCTGTAAAACAGACTCAGTGACACGCAGACAAAGGGAAAATTGGGGCATTTTACAGCAAAGTATTCAATGTGACTTGGAGCAATGACGCTACAGACGAGATGCTCCCAGTGGGGATGACGGGGCCTTCAGAATGGTGCCCCGGGAGGGCAGCAGCACCAGTGCCACCCTCTCCGGCTTTCCTGGGCCTCAGGCTGCAGCACCCACTTGCTCGTGCCCACCTGACACCCGTCTCCCTCCCCAGAGTTCACTGGCCACACTGCCTAGCACGTCCGCTGGGGCTCCGGCGAGGTCCTCCTCGGTCCTCGTCATCACTCGGAGGCGGGCACGTGACCGACAAACTCAGAGACTCTTGCTCAGAATGGGACGCACTCCCGCTCTGAGGGGACAGCGTGCAGATGTGAAGCTGAGGGCCGTGTGGCAACTCCAGCTCTGGGGAGACTGGGAACCACAGAAATGGAGGAGGGACAGGAAGAGAGCAGGTACTGAGGACACTGTGGAGCTGCCGAGCCCTGAAGCCTACACGAGCTCTGACGTCCCGAGCGGCCCCCATTCTGACCGAGGTGCTCTGGGACTCACAGCACAGAAAACCCTCCAAGCACGGTAACCGTGCAGGAGGTTCTACTGCAGCCGGCTCGTGCCGGGCACCCTACAAACATGGTCTCGTTCGTCCCTGGAAACAAGCTTTCAGGCAGATGCTCATACATTTGTACAGAGAGGGAAACAGAGGCTCAGAAGGATGGGCTGTCCCGGATGACTGGCTGACAGGGCAGAAGCAGGGGGCCTGACACCTCTGACTGCGGACAGGACCTCCAGTGACATGTCGTTACCTGCTGGCTGCGTCTGCCACCACGCTCTGGCGCCAACGTTTACCCTCTCCTGGAACGTGGGCCAGGAAGGTTCTGCCGTCGTGCACCCTTGGCACCTCGCGGGTCCTCCCCGTGTGTCTGCTGAATGAACCACAGTCTGAAACCGAGTTACCTACGTGGGTCTTGAGATGAGGGTCTGCGGTGGGCGGTGATGGGTCCACTGCAGAGGGCTGAGAAGGGCCCAGGGGATGCGCTGGAGGCTTGTCCTGAAGGCAAGGCTCTGCAAACCGGCTTTCTGGTGCGCTTTCTTCTTGCGGCAGAGACGGCACTGGCTGTGGGTGGCGAGGACTGGCGGAGTGAGCCAGGGGCTGGAGGGGCAGGTCAGAAGCCCTTCGCATCTGGGGAAAAACGGGACACTTCACTTCTAGTGTTGTTGCCACACCCTTCAGGGGGGGAGAGGTGACACAAGCATTTAGAGTGGCAGAGTGACAATCTGTGTCAATGGTGCCCCCAGTCCTATCCCAGGCTTTCAACTGTCTCTTGATGGTGGCTGTGTGCCCTACAGAGCACACCCGGGCGCCGGTGTGATGGCAAGCACAGGGCCCAGGTCACCCAGCGTGGAAGCAAGCACACACACCTGTCAGCAAGGATGCGGCACTTGCGGTAGGAAGCGCCGGGGCGTCCCCAGCCCTGGTGTGGCCGTGTACCCCATGGGGGCAAGAGCAGGCTGTTTTGGGTCACTGCGACATGGCTACCGTGTGCCGTGGCAGGAAACGTGCCAGATGTTCTCATTTAATGCCCACTTTTACCCCATACTGAGGCAGAGTGGCTGAGGAAGGACCCTGAGATCACACCGCCAGCACAGGGGCCACATCGGAGCCCAGGTAGCGTGGCTCCAGGGTCTGTCCTGTCCCGCCTGACTGCCATGCGGGTCGGACGCCCGCTGCTCTGGGGCTTCTAGAGATCCGTGGCGGAGCGTCTCCCAGGACACATGCTCTCGACCAGCCGAGGCTGCTAGGGTTCTCCTCACACGACCCCCCCCCCCCCACCGTGGCCACTTGTGGGGTATACGTGGGGCAGGGCTGTCCTCAGGTCATCTTACAAAGAGAGGGGCGAGCCGGGGAGGAGAGGCAAGATCCCGGGCCCGTCCCCTCACCCCCCTGCCCTGAGTCTGCCTGCGAGCACGCGCCCAGCAGCACCTCCGACAGGGGTCCGGAGCGGACGCCGCCCGTCGGAACCGTGGCCTGCCTGTGACGGAGCTGTGTGCGCTCCAATGTGCCCTCGGAGGCACGTGGGTCCCGTGGGGCGGGGCCGGGCACCCACCAGCTCGGCGTCCACGAGGCTGTGCAGCTGCAGCTGCTCGTACACCTGGCTGCGGAACCGCTCCATCTGCTGCTTCTTCTCCTTGGCCAGGTCGTAGTCCTCCCTCTCCACCGCACAGCGCTTCTCCACCTCGAACCGCCCCAGCCGCTCCCCGACCTGAAGCACACGAGGCCGGGCCGCTTCAAACGTGCCTCCACCCCCCGCCGGTGCGCAGTGAGGCCCGGGGCACGGGGGTGCCGCCCGCCTGCGGGGCCTGCTCGGGGGCGTGGGGGCACCGAGCCTGTGCCACGCGAGAGCAGCTGCGCTGGCCCACATCGCACGAGTTCTCGGGGATGGGAGACGTCTGTCTGTGTCCCTTTAGGACGGCAACGCGGCATCTGACGACGGCGCCAGGACAAGCTGAGCGTGTGGGTTCGCTCCCATTTCATCTAGGGGCTCATCCGTCCATAACTTTATTTTGCTGACCTCCTTGGACCCACACCAGCGTCTACAGCTGTCAGTGACCTACGCCTCTGCTGCGCCAGCGGTCAGGACCACGGACCGCCCTCCCCCACACCGAGCGAAGACCGTTCTCTCCGGGAGCAGTACCTTTTGCAAATCAGCAATAGCTTGTTTTAGCTTCTTGGCATAGTCGTAACGCTCCTTTTGGACCGCTTCACGTTTCCTCTCATCTAATTTCCGTATGATCTGGGCTACTTCTGGATCTTGGTACATGTCAAAAGCTAAGTCGTCTAGCGGAGAAATATAGTCAGATTTCCTAAAGGAAAGAAATGAACTTTTCAGAGCTGACTTTGCCGTGGAGGCCGGGGCAGTGGTAGAGGGAGCCCTCTGCGCTCCTGCTAGGGGTTTAGTCGCAGCTGTGGCAGCCCACACACCTGCTCCCGGGGCATTCCTGCCGAGACAGTGGAGGCTCAGAAAAATCAGGAAAGGGCCTCAGGTCACCCAGCTCTTATGGGCAGGCAGGTCTCCCAAACATTAATTAAACTGCTCTGGGGGCATCTGAGCCTTCGGTGCATTCGTTCGTCCATAAATATTTTGAGTGTGGACTCGGCCCGGCTCTGTTCTGGGCATTGGGGACACAACTGTGCCCACGAATCACTTGTGGACTAGGGGAAAGCCCCAGCCGAAGCCAGGCCCCATCCTCAGAGAGGCTGACTCGGTGGGTCCCAGGTGGCCCAGGCGTCCGCGTCCGCCACCAGCAGCCCCCGTGGCTACGATAAGCACCAAAGATGCAGGCGGGCTAAGCCGCGGCCTCAGCTGCGAGGTCAGGCTGCACAAGTCCTAGGAGACCAGAAAAACCCTCCCAGCAGTCAGAGCTCTCTTTAGTGATCTGAGCAACCCGTTCCTGATTATCATCTCATTCTTCCTTTCAAATTCTCTAGCGGCCGGCAGCTTTCCTGGGGCCTAACGGCACAGCGCCAGGCTCAGTGCCCAACAGCAGTGCGGACCGAGGATGCGTTCCAAGTCCCCGCCTGCCACAACAGCCGCGCAGAGCAAGCCAGTCGTTGGCTGTCACGTGGATACCTTTAGATACGGGCAAGTCTCCGTGGAAGTATTACTTGTCACAAAAGATTCGGCTGTCTAAAAATAAACTGAAACAGGACCCAGGACGACACCGTTTCTCAGAACGGTCACACATTCCCCCCAACACTTCCCGACTCCTGGGGATCAGGACACGCAGCTCCACCAGGCCTGGTGGTGGGCTCAGCCTCTGCAGCTTGGAACATCAATTAATCTCACGAGGACCGAAGAGCTCTTTCGCACAAGGTTAACTACTTTCACCGAAACACATACTGTACTTTTAAGTCAAAGTTACTTTGCCTTCGAGTCCCAGAGATGAGAACAAAGACGTCATTATGGAAATGCTACACGTCATCTGGGCTGGGAGTCGCGGCTCCCAGGCCGCGGGCAGCTTCCCCAGAACCGGTCGTGCTCGGCTCACGAATGCCCCCAGCGGTGGCCTTGGCTGGGCCCCGCACACGTGCCTTCCAGGGACCGGAAAGCCCTGTGGAGCGGTCAGGACGGACAGACTGCAGCCGGCCCGTCCGGGGGACCAACTTGATAAGGAACTCGTGGGGCATGTGTGGGGCCGCATTGCCCTCAGCTCATTTGATCAGAGTCCAAATAACCTGAACGACTCCCCTGGGAGACCCTCAAACTGGCCGCTGGGTAGGCCGCCCTTGGTCCACCCCGGGAGCGTCACTGGGGCAGAGCCGAAGAGCTGTCCCAGGGGTGGGGCCGGCAGACGGGGGACGCTGTGGCGGTCCCCACCCGGACAGGTAAGGGCACCGCTGTGGCGGTCAGGCACAGGGAGAGGCTGCAGGAGACCGAGGGCTGCGTAGGGGAGAGGTCACTCTCCTCACCATTTCATACACATTCAGGGACAGCCTCGACTTCTCAAGCCCTCTGTACTGACGGCCGCCCCGTGGCAGCCAGGCTGGAGGCCCAGGGAGGCTCCACAGGAAGCAAGACCGTCCAAACCAACGACAAGGCGATTCAGTCTGAAGCCGGGCTCTTGCGCTTGCAGAAAACATGGAGAGATTCTCTCTGTTGTCACTCAGGACCCACTGGCTGTGCCAAGTGTGTGAGCCAGTGGACAGCGAGTCTTGCTTCTGGGGGAGCCTCCCCTGGACCTGCAGCCCGGGCTTCACGAGGGCCCCAGGCCGAGGGAGGCGGGAGCCACACCGTCACGGGCGGAAGAGAGTGGGGAGGGCTTAAGCGGACATCAGATGAGCTCTAGTGACTGATGATCTGGGTCCACTGATTCCTTTCATTCTTGCCTGTGACACTGGCTGTGCCGATAAAGTGTCACAGGACGGCGACTGACCTCTCACCTGCATGGAGGAGCTCCCAAGCAGGGCGTGGGCGCACAGGAAGTGGACCGGTCTCCGCAGCGCCACAAACGAAGGTGTGCTAAGTCCAACAGTGACCTTAATCTTTAAGAGTCTTTAAGGCAATCCCATCAGTGGCTTATCTAGTTCCCAACGGAATTTAGAGGGTCTCGAACCCGCAATCCTCTGCAGGTGACTCACACTTTGCCATTCTGAGGAGAATCCTAGGAGCTGAGGGCCTTGGGGGGAGACTCTTACCCGGTACAAGTTCCTTCCAGAGCTGGGTCCTCGCTGTTGTGCCCCAGGTAATGGTCAATCAGCTTCTCTCTAGAGGTCTTTGGGAGAAAAAGCTCTGCTTAGTGTCTCAGAGGAAAACAGGAACAACGTGAAACCTGAACCAAGAGGTGGCGTGATATAAAGACGTCAGCTTCGAGAATCCTAGTCTTTTGGAGACACAGTTAAAATTCTTTTTTTTTTTTTGAGATTTTATTTATTTATTATTTATTTGACAAACAGAGATCACAAGTAGGCAGAGAGGCAGGCAGAGAGAGAGGAGGAAGCAGGCTCCCCACTGAGCAGAGAGCCCGATGCGGGACTCGATCCCACGACCCTGGGATCATGATCTGAGCCAAAGGCAGAGGCTTAACCCACTGAGCCACCCAGGCGCCCCGACACAGTTAAAATTCTTGAGTAAAAGAAAGTTTAATACGCCCCAGCTGCTAAAAATTATCTGCTAGTTAGTCAATCATTTCATAAAGATTTTCACACTTTTTATGACAAAAATAATCAATCCTCTGTTTTAGAAATAAATTTTCTTCTTTAAGAATGAAACTCCCCAAACTTACAACGTTGCTTTCATCACCAAACTCCGCAGGGTCTCCGATGATATTCACGGCAACCAGAGCGACCTGAGAGAGAGGAAGCAGGGGATTAAGTGTGAGGTGCTCGAGGCGACGCACCCCTTCACTGCAAGCTGCCAGCTCACCCCGTCGTCAGATGGGACGACGCGCACCGAAGCGCATTAACTGTGAAACGTCACGTCATCGGTTTATTATTACTAACTAGTTCTTGTAAACGCTGTAAGTTAATGTTCTAGCGCCTAATCAGATGGTTATTTCAACACCTAAAGTACATTAAGGTGGTCACAGCTCACATCCTCCCCAGTTTTAACAGAGCATCGCATCGAACCGTCCCTGGAGTCCAGCACGGGGTACCGTCTGTTCCATGTCAGAAAACCAGACAAGGGACCGAAAGCCTGTGTCAGCACGGCTCGGTCTGTCTGGGTCCGTGGCTCCCCTAGATGGCGGAGGACTCCCCTTCCCACATGCTCCCTCCCTCGAGCATCAGTGCGGCCGACGTGAGCGAGGGGGTATTACTGTGAGGCCAACAGTCTTCGGGGTCGCGGTCGCGCGCTGCGGCGGACCGAGCAACGCAACTGCACCCCAGACCTGTCCCCAGCTCACGTGCTGGCCGTGCGACTCTGGTTCGGGGACCGGCCCTCCTCTTACAGGGCGGGGCATGCTGTCAGCTGCACGTTACTGAAGACTCTGCTTCGGACACGACTGTTTCTGCCACGAGTCGTGCCAAAACAGAACTGAAAGATGAGAAAAAGGAACAGAAAGATGGGGCAGGAGGGAGGGAGAGACAAGAATGAGGACCCGGAGCCGGGCTGCCACCGTGAAACCCCATCTCCAAGTCCACGCAGGGGATGCGTCTTGTGGCGCGCTAGCGGGTGGAAGAGCGTCACCTCACAGAAACAACACCAGCCACGAAGGTAATGCTAAGTTTTCCAGAGGACACGGTACAGAATCGTAAAGAGCAGGAGATGACAGTGACTTGAAACCTGACCTCACCACAACGCCACCATCTCACGGCACAACGGAGTCTCTCCCTCACGAAGCCTCTGGGTTGGGGCGGCCCGAGCCTGGGCGGCCCAGCGAGCCCCCCACTCGCGAGGGGCAGCGGCTCCTGACGGCACGGCTCCCGGACAGCCTCTCACTCTTCCACAAAAGTCAGCAACTTAAACGAAGATCGGACACGCCTCTGCCACCCCGCGATGCTGCGAGGAGGTGGGGCGCGGCCGAGGTGAGGCGCGTCTCACCTGATTGTATACGTTGTACTTGTTGACATGGTTCTCGTGAAAAATCAGCTTCAGGAACTGTCCTACCGCGTCCACGTAGACGGACTTCAGCTCCCGGGCTTTGCAGCCCGTCTTCTCGTTGTCACAGAGAGAGACGTAGCTGAAAGGGACAGCACACGCCCGAATCACGCGGGCAGAAAACGTGCGCGCAACGGAACTGAACTCAACGGGTTTCAGTCAAAGTCGAGTCTAGGATGGAAACGCCTCGGGAACAGCCCCGAAACTGTAGTCTACCCAGATTTCCGGAAACAAGTTCTACATCGAGGAGCAGAGACGGACGCTGCTGTCAGTCACCGACAGCGCGGCTTCCGAGCGCGTCCCCGGAGGCAGCTGCTCAGACCCACACAAGAGCCCGGCCCGGGACCCACTGCACCGCGGGCCCTTCGCTCCCGCCATTCGGACACGCGGTGTCGGGTTAAGAGTCCCCACGAGCCTTCCGTGTCACTTACCCGAGTCTCCGGAACCGCTCGGCCTGGTAGGGCACGAAGTACTCGGGCAGGCTCTCGCTGACGTAGAACTCCACCTTGCTCGCGATCATGTACTGGTGGGCGAGCAGCTGCAGCTTCCTGATCCGACACCTCTCCACCATCTGAAGGACGATTTCCTGTGGAAACTGGCAAAACCTGAAAGCAAACACGTGGGGTCTCTCGAAGTTTCCGCGCGGGCTCCCAGCAGCGCGCACGGCGCCCCGCACGCCGCCCGGCCGTCTGCAGGGGCCCAAGCTCCGGTTCAGAGCGGTCTGCCGGCCCCACCCCCGAGGCGAATCAGGCTTTGGGCAGCTGGAAAGTGGTCTGAAATGAAACGGTCTGCAATGACGCTCAGCACGAGATAAACACATCCGTCTTAAGGGCTGTAGTGGCGGGAAGGGCAGAGCCAAAGGACTCCACGCAGGAACCCATCGGTTCCGGAAAGGCACCTGCTCAGGGACCCCGAGCGCAGGTGCCTACCGCGCGAGCTCAGGGGTCCGCAGGAGACCCGCAGTGTCCACGGGCGAGCTTCTAGTTTCGCCTCAACACTGGGGTGACAGAGCACCCCAGCAGCCTACATGAGAACGGGCTGGACAGCCACTGCGCCGGCCGCAGGATCTGATCGTGACTGAGCCACAGAGCACAGCGCCCAGACGGTGGCTGCTTCGTGAGCTGGCAAACGCTGCATTGTTAGAACAGTGCGGTGCTGAAGGGCCTGGGAGGGGGAGGCTGCAAAGGACGGAACAGCTGGAAAGGGCCCAGCGGCCTCGTGGGGGAGTCCACTCCAGCCCACTGGCCAGGCTCCCTCTCCCTCCGCCCCTTTCCCAGCGGCCCCCACCTCCACTGAGAAAACAGGCCTCGAATGGGGCTGCCTGCACTGCTCCCCGAATGGACCAGCATTCCTGCCGGTGCCCCATCCCCTGCTCACTCCCCTGGACGGCACCGAGCTTGCCTACCCCCACCGGGGCTTTTCTCGCCCCACCACCTCCATCAACACACAAACACACTCCAGGAACCCCCTTCTAGGAAACCCCTCCTGTGAGCCCACAGCCTTCTCAGTCCCATGCCAGCACTTGGTTGCCCTGGCAAACCAGCGTGGTTCTGTCACGCACCCCCTCCCCAGCCCCCTCCAGGATGCTTGGCCTGTATTTCCACAGCTTACTCTTGCCAAGGCCACCGCCGAGCCCCACGATGCTGCGGGCAAGTGTACTTCCCCGTCCCGGCTTCACTCAGCCCACAGGCCTGAGCCCATATGACCTCTGCCCAGGCCTGCACTGCCCCTGGGCTGAGTTCCAGGCTCCTTCCTCTCCCTACCCTGACCAGCGGGGAGCCTACCAGACCCTGGCTTTAAAAACCTCCGGCTTGTCAAGGGACCCCAACTAGACATCACCCCAAGTCCAGGCCCACAAGGCCTATCATCGAGCTGGTGATTGGACATTTCCACGCGGACACCTGAAAGGCACGAGATATGACAGAAAAAACAAACTCCTGACCCCAGCCACCCTCCTCCATCCTTGGCAGGCCGTCTCCTCATCCCCCTGCTTTGCCCACTGGACACCGGCCCCACCAGCCCACTGCGGCGTAGCGAGTGCCCGGTCTCACAGCAGCACGACAGAGGACAGGAAGGGGAGAGTGCACAGGAACACGGGGCTGAACACAGGACGACCTGTGTGGCCACGTGCAACTCCTAAGGGTGTGCGGGGGTGCTGGGGGCGGGCGTGCGGTGAGGAGGGGCGGGTGAGCTCAGATCAGATGGACTCTCACCCCAGAGGTGCGGCTGCCTGGAGTTTCCAGAGATGAAATGCTCATAAGCAATGCGCCTGGGGCAGGAGGACAGCTAGCACGGGCTTGTGACGCGAGCGCTCCTCAGTCCCCGCGGCGGTCACGCGTGGCCCCAGGTGTGTAAGATATTTCCTGCCCTCAAATGCTGCGCATCCGTTACAACCGCCGGTGGGGTCACTCCAGGCAAGAAGACAGTTATGGATCGATCGTGAGAAAACCCCTCCAGAGTGGTTTAAAGGAAACCGCAGACAAAATTTGGAAGTTGTATGTTTTTTAAGATCTTTCAAAAAATGGGTCTAGGACTGTGTTATTCCAATGTCATTTGTAGAGCTCAAGCATGCATCACAGCTGTCCTTCAGGGGCGCTAAGAGGTGACAGGACGGTGGGGAACACGACAGGCAGGGGCTGGGAGGGGGCACTCCGGGATGGGAGGCCGGCCTCACAGGCAGGAAGCCTAGCAGGCCCCGGGGCTCCTGAACACCTAGAAGTCTACCTTCGGTGAAGACCGGAGACCTCTCAAAGAAGGCCTACTTTCGGAGAAGGTCACAGAGAGGTACTAACTAGTATTGTGTTACTCAAGCAAGGGGCATTTGTAAAGGCATAAAAATATTCCAGACAATCACTGGAAAGAGATGCTCTTGGTTAAAGTTCGGGGTTCACAAAATCTTACCCACAGAAGCGCAGCTGTGAAACCAGAGAGCCTGGCACAGAACATGGATGGGACGGGAGGGTTAGCTGCCTAAACAGCCATGTGCGGGCCCTTCTCCCTGTCCTCTGTGGCGCATTTCTTAAGTGAAGGTCAGTTAATCTTATAAGGGAAAAAGTCCCCCAAATTTTTCTTTACAAACACACAAAGATGGAAACAACCCAGCCCATCACTGCACAGACAGCGCGTGGTTCTGAGGCCCGAGTTGTGACATAAAGCAGAAGTCTCGGAGGAAGGCAGCCCGCCGCCCCAGCCCACGGCCCCAGCCTGGCCCACCTCGGTGACCTCCACCCGCTGACGGTTGGCGCGTGGATCATTAGTTCCCGGGCGCTGAAGCCGTCTTCATGTCCAGAGGAGCTGACGACAACGAAGCCAATCTTGTGGGGCATCCTGGGCACTGGGCTGTTCACAGGACAGGAAAGACTTCTTTAAGATAGAGGAACCTGGTAACCTTTTACAACATTGAATGTGTTAGCTCAGCCTTGCTCAGAGACAAAATCATCCACACCATACCAGGGTTTTTCCATTGCTTTGAAAAAACCCAGTTTTTTTGTTAAGTGTTTCTCCTAGGAGCCTCTACCTCTACTTAAGGTACCATTTATCTTGACTTTTTCCAAATGTCTGTCCTAGAAACTTGACCAGCGCTGTGGGTTGAATGGTATCCCCTCAAACAGGATGCAGTCCTAACTCCCGCTGCCTGCGGGTGCGAGCCTTCTTGGAACCAGCGTCCTTGCAGACATAACGCGGTGAAGACGAGGCCGTGCTGGAGCAGGTGGGCCCCGCCAGGAAAGCAGGTGTCCATCTGAGAGACACAGACAGGCACACAGACAAGGAGACCAGCCCAGGAACGCCCAGGATCGCTGTCAGCACCAGAAGGTGGACGAGGCAGGAACGACCCCCTCGTGGAGCCTTTACAAAGAGCCCCGCAGACACCTGGAGAGTGGGTTTCTAGCCTCCGGAGCATATTTCTGATGATCTAGGGCACCCACTTTGTGGCACTTTGTTTTGCCAAAACCAAAGAGTTTTGTTAAGATATAAACACCAAGTTTTTTATACTAGTTAAGAAATTACTATAACCAGTGTGCTAACAAGTTATACAAAAATAAGGAGGAAAGGGGCGGTTTAATCAACAGCACGGTAGCTGCTGGATGCAAATGCGCGGCCCGAGCAGGGAGGGCACGACTATGGGGGGCTACGTGCCAGGGGAAGAGATGTGCACCCGGGGCCTGCGTGAGATACTCAAATACTGGTTGGATGAGTTTTCTACGTCATTGGCGAACCGTTCGGAGTTGAGTATCATTTTGAGGACGGATGCTGTGATGTCTGGTTCAGCTTGGTCAGCATCCATCCGGTCCTGGCTTGAGAATAGCACCTCAGTGGCAGTTTCTGCCGGCACCGCTCCCGGGCCGGGCCAGTCTGTGGGGTCCACCTCAGCAGCTGGTTCAGGGATGGGAACGTGAGAGGAGGACCCAACTAGACCAGTGTGGCTCTACCCCCTGGACTCTGCAGGGGCTGCGAGGAAAAGAGAAGCCGCCTTCTTCTTCTTTTTTAAAAGATTTTATTTATTTATTTGACAGGCAGAGAGGCAGGCGGAGAGAGAGAGAGAGGGGGGAGCAGGCTCTCCACCGAGCAGAGAGCCGGATGCAGGACTTGATCTCAGGACCCCGGGATCATGACCTGAGCTGAAAGCAGAGGCTTTAACCCACTGAGCCACCCAGGCGCCCCGAGAAGCCTTCTTCTTGCTGAGGCTGGAGCTGTAGAGTGTTTCTGGGGGCTCTGGCGGCTACCAGTGGGGGGGTCTTGCCAGAGAGCAGGCTGACACGGGGAAACAGCTGCCCTGGGAACCCTGAGGTTCAGCCACATTTAAGGCCCAAATCACTTGTAAACTTCTGGTTATTTTCCAGCTCCTGACCCAGTCAAATTCCCCTTCAGCAAGCCAGTCTGAACTAGCTTTAAGTATCTGCAATAAGAAGAGCCCTCACTAAGACAGGAAATAAAGAATTTTCCGGAAAGTTCTCCGGGATAGGCCACACCACCAATTGAAATCCTGAATAGGAGGGAACATACAAGCGTATCCTGCATGATTTTGCTTGTTTTAATATTCCTGATGCCTGATCTAGAAGTTTTCCTTTCAGTCAGACCCTCCGATAAACGAACTACCGGCTGGCACCTGCCAACGCGTCTTCGGACGTAGGAGCACAAGCATTACTAACAGAACAACACACCGTTATTCAGGACGGTAATTCCTGACACCAGCTGGCGGGCGTCACAGGAGAGCAGCGGAAGGCTAGAGTCAACTGCACGCAGAAATACAGGAGGGCAAGCACGGAGACTGAACAGTGAGCCTGTGCTCAGGTGGGCTGCAGAGCCCCGCCCGTGCTCCCAAGGGCACGGACGTGTCCTCCCCCCCCCCCGCAGCTCCTCCCAGAGCGAGCGCTTTCAGCCTAGACTTACCCCGCGCCCGCTCCTCCCCACGTCCACCCATCGCGGGCCCAGTCTCCTCGATCCTGCCTTTCAGATGACTGGCTGGGACTGGCCCGCTCTTCGGCATCCCACCGTCTTTTCTAGAGCATGACGCGGCCGTGGCCAGGCCTCCCCCCCCCCCCCAGCCCTCCCCGCAGGGTCACCAGTATCTGTGTCCTAACGCGGAGCTCTTGATGGGCCCCCGCCCAGGGCTGGAGCGCGACTGTGTCCCGGCCAACCTGCTCTGGGAATCCCCAAGTCCTGCCAACCTGAAGGGGAAAGCTCCCTTCTGCCTCTGCTCTGAGCTTCTCAGATCCTTCATCGTCTTTAAGAGCAGCCTCTGCCTCCAGCCCGCCTCGAAGGGAGCCGCCGTCTGCTAATAGCTCCACCGAATGGGATTATTTATCCTGCCGGTCTGAACCCTGAGCGGCCGCTCGCGTCGCCCTCTCGCCCGCGGACAGGCTCTCTCTTCCGCACGCCCCGGCTGGCAGACGGCGCCTCCTTTAAAGCGCTTGCTGTGCGCCACGGCCGGTCCTCAGCCCTAGGCACTACCAATAGCTTCGTGACAACCCTGACACGGGTCTGCTGTCCCACACCTTGACAGATGCGGGGCCGGAGGCGCGGGGAGGCCCTGCTTGAGGCTCTACGCCAGGCTGCCCGGCAGGCAGAGGGCCTTCCGCTGACCGGGCTCCGGACTGGACCGTGACCAAACCCTGGCTCGGGTCCCCAGACTCCAAGCAGGACCTTTGAAGCCCAAACAGAGGCTGTGCCCGCGACACCTCAAGCAGCCGCAGGGTAGGGCACCCAGGAGCCGGCGCGGCCTGCCCGGGCTCCCCAAGGCCACCTCCGGCCTGGCTCTTCCAGGGCCCGCCGCGGGCCGCGGGTGGCCCCCGGGAGCGTGGCCGCGGCTTGCGCTGTCACTGAGGGCCGCGGCCGCTGGACTATAAACCGCACCGACACGCCGGGAAAAGCAGAGCCCGGGCGCCCGCGCGTCCCGCACCCGCACACCCACCACCGCAACCCAAACACCCCGCGACGTGCCCACGTCCGGCTACAAGACGGGCAGACAAGCCTCGTTTCCACTTCGCTCTGTACGGGGCCGGAGGGTGACACGACTGAGCGCCGGCCGGCCCCGTCCCAGAGACGAGCCCGCGGCAGAGGCACCGGGCGGAGCCACACGCTCCCGCGGCGCAGCGGACCGGGAGGCCGGGCCGCGCCCACCGGCCCCGACGCGGAGCCCGGCGCGCGCTGCAGGCCTCGGCTCACCGGCGCCCGGGCTGTGCGGGCGGCGCCGGCCCCGACGCCCCCGGCCGCCCCCGGCCGCGCCCACCCCGCCGGGCCGCGCACCCCGGGTCCGCGCGTTGTCGGGGCTCGGGTACCTGTCGGGACCGAAGGCCCGGCCGGACCTCGGCGCCTGCACCGTCCCAGGGCCCTTCGCTGCCCCTCGGCAGCGCCTTCCGGGGCTCAGAGGGCGCCTCCTCCGCCGTCCTGCACCCCCGAGCCGCAGCGGCGCTGGCCGCCGAGGAGCAGCCCCGGCCTCCTGCGCCCAGCGCCGGGGCCGCCGCCGCCGCTCTCATGACAACCAGGCCCGCCGGGCCGGGCCGCGCCTGCGCACAAGGCGAGGCCGCGCTTCCGTTCCCCCGGACCTTCTGGGAAATGGAGTCTTTGGGGAACGGCGCCTGCGCACAAGGCGAGGCCGCGCTTCCGTTCCCCCGGGCCTTCTGGGAAATGGAGTCTCTGGGGAACGGCGCCTGCGCACAAGGCGAGGCCGCGCTTCCGTTTCCCCGGACCTTCTGGGAAATGGAGTCTCTGGGGAACGGCGCCTGCGCACAAGGCGAGGCCGCGCCTCCGCTTTCCCGGGCCTTCTGGGTAATGGAGTTTCCGGGGCACTCCGCGCGCCCTCGCTGCCGGCCGCAGAGCCCCGGGGTCGCAGGACCCCCTCCGCTCGGCTGATCTCTGCGGCGTGCGCGCGGACCCGCCGGCGGGGTCGGAGGCCCGGAGGATGTCTGCGGTCCGGAAGCCCAAGACGTTCAAGCTGCGGGCCCTGCACGGCCCCCAGAAGTTCGGGGTGGCGGGGAGCAGCTGCCGGGACGTGCTGCGGAAGGGCTGCCTCCACCTGCAGGTGCCCGGCGCGGGGGGCGCGGGGGGCGCGGGGGGCGCGGGGGGCGCGGGGGGCGCGGGGGGCGCGGGCGGGGCGCCGCCCCGTGCGGGGGCCCGTGGCCTGGGTGCGGGGACCCGGCGCGCGCTCGCGTGTCCGCGCCCCTGAGTCCCGCTCCGCGGCGGTGCGCGGGGCTCCCGGGGCAGCGCCTCCCGCTTCCGGCCGCGAGGACCGCGAGGACCGCGAGGACGGCGGCGGCTCTGCCGGAGGGTCTCGGCGCGCTCCCAGCGTGCGCCTGCGCGGGCCTCAGTTTCCCCTCCCGCAGCAGGAAGGGCCGAGCTGCGGGCCCCCGCGAGGCCTCCCGGCGCCGCTGTCCCCGCGTGCCTGGAGCCCACCGCTTACCCGTGTCCGCCCGCGGCCCCGCGGCCCTTCCCGGAGGACGCCGAGGAAGCGGGTGCGCCGAGCGCGTGTGGCCGACGCCCGGGGGCGCGCCCTGCTGACGGGGTGTCCGCGGGCCAGTGGAGGCGTCAGGCCTCGTTCTCGGAAACAGCCTGGGGTTCGGGCCTCGGGCGCTCCTGTCCAGAGGGCGAGCGTGGCGAGTCCCGCACGGCGTCCCCGCCGTGACCCCGCGGCGTGCGCGTTGGAGCGACCCGCAGGGTGTCTGTTTCCGCGCGCGGCCGCTCGGGTCCGCGCTCCGCCTGGTCTCCGTCCGCCGGTGCCATGCGCCCGGCGTCCCGGCGATCCTCCGGGGCCTGCGGGAGGACCGCGGACGGAACGGCCCCCGGGACCCGCCACCGAAGCCTCCCGCGCCCCCTCCCCGCAGCTCCCTGTCGCCGGCTCGCGCCTGTGCCTGTGCGAAGACGGCACGGAGCTGACCGCAGATGACTTCTGGAGCGTCCCCGACGGCTCAGAGCTGGTGCTTCTCACCGCGGGCCAGACCTGGCCAGGCTGTAAGTGGAGCGGATGCGGGAGCGCGCAGGGAAGCCGGACTGGCCTTGCAGGGGCGGGGGTGGGGGGGGCGCACAGCGGCCTGGCGGGGGGTCTTCCCGCACAGAACTCCGAAGGGGGGAGCCCCCAGCATCAGGGAGAGCTGCCGCTCTTGTCCAGGAGCCCCGTTGTCCAGTTGGGTGTTCTAGGTGACCCTTCTTCTTTTTGACATTATTTAAATTTTATGCTCATTTGACGTATTCCAGTAACTCCCGACGGCAGAACGGAGGGATTGGCGGGCTGGGGCCCGCGCGGGTTTGCGAGTGAGGCGGACCAGAGAGAGGGGCGGTATTCCCTGCCGCAGGCCGGCTGCGCAGCTCCGAGGGAAGGGGTGTTCGCTGGGGCTGTGCCCAGTGTCTGGTCTCTGTTGGTGCTTGCCGGTGTGCTCTCACGCTGGGGCCTTATCAGGCCAGTTGCCTCCTGCAGGGCGTCTGCATTTAAGCACCAGTTGGTCCACAGGTTCCACAGGTAGGCGTGTGTGCTCTCCTCCTAGTGGGGCTGACCGCTCTTATGCCAGGTGGCTTACATTGCAGGAGATGCTTCTGGTGCCCCAGGAAGGAAGTGGGAGCCCGGAGGATGCAGATATCTGCCTTTTCTGCCCGAGGGCCAGCAGGACACCCTCGAGTAGTGTGCGTGGGGCTCTGCCCTGTGGCTGGGACTCTGCATCAGCAGGGGGGGTGCCACGTCTCATGTATGCTCCGAGGTTGCAAGTGCTTTTCCTCTGTGGGGCCTTTTCCTTCTAGAGGAGGCAGCCAGAATGCAGTCACCGCGACGCCCCCCCGGGGGGGCCCCTTGCGGGAGGCGGGGACTGGCCAGGATGGGGTTGTGGTCCTGAGCACCCTCCACTCTTCCTTCTCTTTCCCATTTCGTGGTGGAGCTGAGCGCGGACCAGGTTGGGTGGCTCTCTTCCCCGCACCTGCCACCTACCTGTCTCCCTCTGTCCCTCCCTCCATCTCTCTCTTCTTCCCTCTCTCTTTCTCTCTCCCTGTCTCCCCCTGCTCCTTTCTGTCAGTCTTTCTCTGGCACTTTATCCCCCTCTCTCCACAGAGACTACTATCCCCTTGGTAAACGTCTTGAAAAAAAAAAAAGTTTAAATTGTTTGTTTTGAAATAGTGATAGATTTATAGGAAGTTACAAAGATCGGGTCCTCTAAAGGGTGCACTTGACACAGTCATAGCGCAGCTGGCAAACCAGGAGGCAGACCTTGGTCTGGGGTGTGTGTTCTGTGTTGTTTTATGCCTGTGTGGGCTTGTGTGTTTGGCACTGCATTCAAGATTCAGAAGCATCCCATCCCGCCGCCCCCCTCCTGGAAAAGTTCTCCCGCTCGTTGCCCCTTTGTAGCCATGCCTACCCCTCCCAGCCCTGCCGTCCCTCATCCTTGGCAAGCATTGACGTGTTCTTGTTTCTGTAACATTGTCATTTCGAGAACATGAAGGAAATGGAATCACACTCTGTATGATCTTTTGAGACGGGCTTTTTTCACTCGGCAGTAAGCCCCTGAGAGCGTCTACGTGCCGTGAGTTCCGGTGGACCGTTCCCTTTTGTCACTGCGTGGCACTCTGTGACGTGGCTGGGCCCCAGTTTGTTTACCCGTTCGCCTGCTGAGAGACGTTTTGCTTTCCAGTTTTGGGCTATTACGTATGAAGCCTGCGTGGCCAGTCACGTATAGGTTTTTGTGTGGACACCCGTTTGCATTCCTTCGGAATAGAGGTCAGGAGTACAGGGGCTGGGTCATAGCGTAAGTGTGTGTTTAATTTTTCAAGACGAGGGTGTCCACTCTCATCACTTCTCTGTAACATCGCACTGGAGGTTTCATATACCCAAAACCCAACTTGGAACGAGTACCCTAAACGTGAAATTAAGGAAACAATTATATCCACAATAGAATCAAAAAGAGTAAAATACTTAGGAATAGATGTAACAAAGAAGTGCAACACTTATGTTCTGAAGCCTGTGAAACATTGTTCCAAGAAAAGAAGCATTTAAATCCATGGGAGAATACACTGTGTTTATGGGTCAGAAGGTGTGACCCTGTTAAGGCATCAACACTCGTCAGACTGATCTGCAGGGCATCCCAGCCCTGCTGCAACTTTAGCTCTCTCCTTTGCAGAAATCAACAAGCTGATTCTAATCCATGATTCATATGTCATTTCAAGGGACCCAGAGTAGCCAGAGCAATCTTGAAAAAGAACATGGGAGGAGCCTCACACTTCCTAATTTAAAAACTTACTTCAAAGCAGCGGTAGTCGAGACACGGGACTGAAAGATGGTCAGGAAACGGACTGATGTGTCTGTGATCAGCTGAAGGTGCCAGGGGTGCCAAGACCGTCTGCTGGGGCAAGAACCCCCCTTTACCAGATGTCGCCGGACAGTGGGACACTCACATGCCGAAGAGTGGGCCAGACCCTCGCCCGGCACCATACACAAAAATCAACTCAAAATGGGTGAGTGACCTCAGTGCAAGAACTAGAAATCTAAAACCCTCAGAAGAAAACAGGGCAGTCACTGTTCATGACCTTGAACTTGACTAAGGGTTCTTACCTATGACATCAGACACATGAACAACTAGAGGAAAAAAATAGATACATTTGACTTCAGAATGCAAGACTTTTGGGACACCATCAAGAAGGTGAAAAGATCACCCGCAGGATGGGAGAAGTGAGCAAATCGTGTATCTGGTAAGGGACTCGTATCCGGAGTAAATGAAGCCTTCCAGCCCACCGGCGAAAGGCAACCCAGTTTAAAAATGGGCAGAGCGGGACACCTGGGTGGGTCAGTTGGTTAAGCGGCTGCCTTCGGCTCAGGTCATGATCCCAGCGTCCTGGGATCGAGTCCCACATCGGGCTCCTTGCTCGGCAGGGAGCCTGCTTCTCCCTCTGCCTCTGCCTGCCACTCTGTCTGCCTGTGCTTGCTTGCTCTCTCTCCCTCTCTGTCTGACAAATAAATAAATAAAATCTTAAAAAAAAAAATAAAATAAAAATGGGCAGAGGTTGTGAATAGACATTTCTCCAAGGACGATATTCTGATGGCAAACAAGCACATGGAAAGATGTTCCATCGTGTTCGCCCCCCAGGAAACGCAAACTGTACCCGGGGCAGCACCCCACACCCCGCGGGGCTGGTCACGGGCTGCTGAGCACCTGGAGGGACCGGGATGCTTGCCCGTTGCAGGAGGGCATGAGACGGTGCCGCCGCCCTTGGGGACGGGCTGGTGGTTCCCCGATGATCCAGCAGAGTCAGCTGTGACCCCGCGGCCCCGCTTCTAGTGTGCACCCCAGAGGACCGAAAGCGCAAGTCCATGGGACAACTGGTGCACGGTTGTTTATAGAAGCTTTACTCATGTTTATAGAAGCTTTACTTGTGGCCAAAAGGTGGAGCCCCAGATAGCGCCCCCGAGAGACAGCTGGGGAGCGTGTGGTGCTTTCCCACGGTGGAGGATGTAACCTTTGCTCGTTTTTCGAGGACTAGGAGACACAGGGTTGTGCCTTTCACGCAGTGGATTGTGAGGGACGGGGACCCGTCTCAATGAAGTGGTTTTGTTCAAACAGAGGAACGGACTGTTGCAGAGCGGTGGCCCCCGTCCCGTGTCCAGCTTCAGGCGGTGTGGCTGTCTCCCGTGCAGCCGCCCCGACGGGTGTGCAGAGCTGTCCCCGTGTGGGCGACTTTGCGCTCCTGTGGGACATGCGGTTGGCTCCTTTCCTGAGCTAGTCGGCCCTCCGGCCGTCCTCTCTGGGGAAGTGTCTCTGTCCATTTGTCTTTTGTGCGTCTTCTCATTGGAGTTTGCAACTGTTGCGTTTTGGGCTTTTCTCACCATGTGTTCTGGATGCGTCGTGGGAGGCTTGTGGCTCGTGGGCGTTTCCCGCTGCTCTGTCGCTTGTCTTCGCAGCCCGGAGCAGGCTCATTCACGGAGCACAAGTTTTCCGTTTTGATGAAGCCCACGTTGTCCGTGCTTTCCTCTTGTGCTCATGCTTTCCATGGAGTCCAGAAACTTCTCCCCAAGCCCTTGTCCTGGGAGCGTTTCTCTGCAGTCTTTCTGCAGCAGCGGCTGTGGTCGGGGATTTTTTTTTCTTTAGTCCATCAAGGGTAGATGATACAGGTTGATTGTCGCGCACTGAACAGCCTCTGGTCCCTGGAACGGCCCTGCTGGGCTGCGGGGCGTCGTTGTTCCGTGTGCGCATGGCCGTCTCTGCTGGCCGGGCGTCTCTGAGGCTCTCGGTAGACTCTGGTGCCCCAGGTGCTCAGTGCTTGCTCCGCGGAGAGCAGGGGTGTGAGGAGGGGTGAGAGCAGGGGTGAGAACAGGGGTGTGAGCAGGGGTGTGGCAAGGGTGTGTGGGAGGCTCCCGGGGGCAGCACCGTGGTGGGGAGACCCAGAAGGAGGTCTAGAAGGAAGCCCGAGGATGTGGGAGGTTTCTTGTAGGGAGAGAAGGGCAGCCACTTGCTTGGTGTGGTTCCCGCCAGATCCGACCCTGCACCACCTGCGGGGCAGGTACACAGGCCCAGGCGTGGGCAGCGGTTCGCCAGTGTCTGGGCAAGGACTGGGGCCCAGGACATGTCTGAGGCTGGGCAGTCCCAGCAGCGAGGAGGGGCTGGACGGCCGGCAGCTCTGTGTCTCCCCGCCGCCGCACTCAAAGGCTGCTGGCTTTTCTGTCGGTCCCCCTTCTGCTGGCAGATGTGAGTGACATCCGTCGCTTCCTCAGCGCCTTCCACAAGCCGCACGAGGGGCTGATCCAGGCTGCGCGGCAGCTGCTGTCCGACGAGCAGGCCCCGCTGCGGCAGAAGCTGCTGGCCGATCTCCTGCACACCGTCAGCGAGAACATCGCGGCCGAGACCAGGGCCGAGGACCCGCTGTGGTTCGAAGGTAGCTTGGGGGCCGGGGGCGGGCGGGCTCAGAGCCCTGTGCAGGGGGGACTGGGTCCCCACTGCAGTTCCCGGGTTGGGGCTTTGCCCGGCTCCCCTGCTCTCACAGCCCTGGGGCTGGCCTTCCCGTTTCGGAACTCTGGGGACATGTGCGCAACATGAAATTTTCCGTGTTAACCCGTGTGAGTGTGTGGTTTAAGGGGGTTGGGCATGTTCACCTTGGCGAGCAGCTGTCACCACCGTCTGCCTCCAGAACTTTCTCAGGTTCCTCCACTGTGAGACAGTGTCCCCCACGTCTGACCCTGGCGCCCGTGCTTGCCCGCTCTGTCTCTGATCTGACCGTCCTTGGGCCTCACTCGCGATCACACAGCGGGTGTCCTCGGCCTGGCTGGTCTCTGCACTGGCCCTCGAGGCCACGCGTGCTGTCCCCATGTGTCCCAGGCTCTTTCCTTCTTCAGGCCGGCTCACATGCTACTACGTGCCTGGACCCCATTTGCTGGTCTGTCACCGGCCCGTGAGCGGGTTGGAGCAGCCCCAGGAGTCTGCAGCCCCGTGCAAGAGGGGACTGCGGGACAGGAGCAGCAGCCCTCGGTGGTGTCCAGACGCCCATGCGGGGGGGCCGGGGATCCCCCTCCCCAGGCAAAGAGAACCGGAGCGTGCGAGCAGGACACTGCACGTTTCTCAGATGAGGCCAGTGGTGAGCACAGGCTGCCGCCTGGAGGGCAGGGCCGCAGATCCCAGAGCGGTTTGGTCTCCTCTCGATCCTGGCAGGGTTGGAGTCTCGATTCAGGAGTAAGTCTGGGTACCTGAGGTACAGCTGTGAGAGCCGGATCCGGAGCTACCTGAGAGAGGTGGGGTGCGGGGGGCGTGGAGGTGTGGAGTGCGACAGTGGAGGGGGTGTGGAGGGCGCGGGGCGTGCGGGTGTGTGGGATGTATGGGGCGCGGGGTGCGGGATGCGAGCGGTGCAGGGGGCACGGGGTGTGCAGGTGGGGGGGGCCACGGGGCAGGGGCGGTGAAGCCCCCCGACTGTGGGCTTTGGGGTGTCGTGTGCCAGCATCCAGCAGGGTTCCCGGTTTCTTCCAGGTGAGCTCTTACGCCTCCGTGGTCAGCGTGGAGGCCCAGGAGGAGTACTCCCGCATCGTGGCGGTCATGGGCCGGGAGCTCAGGGCGGCGCAGTACCACGGCACATACTTCGACAGAGGCGCCAAGGCCAGCCGCCGGCTCTGCACGCCGGAGGGCTGGTTCTGCTGCCAGGTGCGCTGAGGGTCCCGGGGCTGCCCAGGCGGCGGCTGCACCAGCCCTCCCGTGGCTTCCCTCCAGGCATCTCAGCCCGTGCTCTCCAACTTCAGTGGCATTGGAACCCCTTTCCCTGCCTGACGGCCATTGTAAAACACCCCACTGCCCGGCCCCACTGCTGGTCCAGCAGCCCTTCTGACAGCCTCCCTGGCCCTGCTGCTGCTCTGGGCCCTCCTTTGAGAACCACTGATGGGGCCGGGAATGCACGGCTGCATCCCGAGTGGAGGCCTCTCCTTGTTCCCCGTTGGGAGAAGGGGGATAGGCATATAAGGACAGTTTCCCAGCTTCTGAAACCGCTTTCTAGATGGCGGCTCAGATTTTAGAATTTGTGGCCAGACGTGACCTGGTGGGGTCGCAGCAGCCGGAAGCAACGTCTGGGCCTCTTCCCGGAGACTCAGAGAACTTGCAGAGGCACCACTTTCCAGTAGGGGCTACTGAGCAGGGTCACGAGTCTGGGGCTTGGAGCTGGGGGCCTCTGTAAGGATGGGCAGGGGACTCCTGGCCTCAGGGGCCCCTTTGCATTTCCAGCACAATCTCTTCCCCCTGCTGGTGGCCGGAGGGTACACAGCTGGCCCTGGAGGCAGACGCGGCCTCCTGGTCTCCCTCCCACAGACGGGCTCCCTGTGCTTTTGCCTGGGCAGTTCCTTGTGCGGGTGATGGGCCCTGACAAGCAGAACACTGCTGCTTCCAGCCACCTGCGCGTGGGGCTCCGAATGACCTCAGGTCCTCTCCAGGAGCCTCACCTGAGCCCAGGTGCTCCACGGGGGAGGAGCAGAGATGAAAGGCTCCACCCTGACCTCATCGGGAGGCCTGAGGCCCGAAGTCTGTACTCGAGTGAGGATAGTGGGTTTGGAGCTGGGAGCTGTGCAGGCCCTTGGGGGACAGGCCAGTCCTGGGTGGGGCAAGTGGGGGCTTCAGGGAGGAGGTGATGCTTTAAAGCCGGGTTAAACGAGACAGTGGGAGTGGACAAATGACCCTGTGAACGAGGGTGGGGAAGTGGGGGCAGTGGGCTCTGTTGGGGAGCCGCAAGCCTTGGGGTGACGATCCTAGGATGGTGGGTGGCGCGGGTGCCACAGCATGAGGTGTGTGCTCAGCAGACATCTGTGAAGGACTGAAGATGGGGCATGGCCAGGACCGCCACCACCACAGGAACACCGAAGCCGGGCAGTCCAGACTATTTGACGTATGGCATGGCTCACAATGGCAGGAGCTTGACAGTATGACAACAGCTAGTCCCTTTGGCCAATGTGGAGTGTCATACTAGGGGTCGCAAGGGAGAAGGGGGGACCGTTCCAAAGACAGTGCTTTTTAAATTTGTTTAGTTAGTTGACAGAGAGACAAGGAAAGAGAGCGCACAAGCAGGGGGAGCAGCAGGCAGAGGGAGAGGGAGAAGCAGGCTCCCCGCTGAGCAGGGAGCCCAACGTGGGGCTGGATCCCTGGATCCTGGGATCATGACCTGAGCCAAAGGCAGACGCTTAACAGCTGAGCCACCCAGGCGCCGCTAAAGACGGAATTCCTAATGGCCCTAGACAGCAGGCGGTCTACCAGGACTGAATCCCCTCCTGGATGGGCCTTTTCAGCTCCTCCAGCTTGACGTGAGACCAGTGGGTGAGCGCTGAGCTCACTCGTGGACCGTGTCCTCTTGCGACCTAGGGCCCCTTTGACGTGGACGCCTGTGCATCCAAACACTCCATCAATCCCTACGGTAACAGGGAGAGCCGCGTCCTCTTCAGCACGTGGAACCTGGACCACATGTGAGTACGGCTTTCGGAGAGGTCAGGACTGTTGTTGAGAACTGCGTTCACAGACCCCGAGGGCACCTGCTGGCGCCTGTCCCTGCCCTGGTGTCCGTGGCTGGCCGGCTGCCTCGCCTTTCCTGGGCTCAGGCCTGGGTTATGGGCCCAGCCGTGGTGGGCGGGGCACCAGCGGCGCGTTCCCGACCTGTGGGCTGTCCTTTCCCGTGAGGGGCTCTGGCGGGTCCAGACCCCCACCCACGCCCATCGGACCTGGCACAGGCCCCTCTGTCTCGTCCAGCTCCCATCTGGGGGGCCCAGGAGGCGCTGTCCTGGCATTGCACTCGGTGGCCGTGGGAGGGGGTCTCTCCACCTCCACCAGGATGAGCCCAGAGCGGCGGCTCCGATGCCGTGTGCGGGGCATCCCTGCTTCCACTCGGAGAGCGAAGGCCACAGGTTGTTCTGTTGTACGAGCTCATTCTAAGAAAAGGGCAGAAGTAGAATCGTGTTATCTTAGGGGAGACGCTTTCTTGGAATATAACGACGGCCTTGTCTCTCCTTGTTGAAGACAGAGGTCTTCCCATGCCCTTCAAGGGGACAGTGGGGGGACAGTGGAGGCTGCCTTCCTGCCCCTTCTGGATCCACCCTGTTCTGCCCCTAGGAACTGCTCCTCTGACCTTTGTGCCCTTCTGACAGCTGTTGCTGCGGCGGTTCCCTGGAGGTCTGAGTTTGAGAAGGGATGTGCGCGGTCCCACATGGTGACGCTGCACCGGGCTTCCGCAGCCGCCCTGACGCTTACAGGATGCGCCTGTAGCTCGGGAGCGTTTATCTTCCCAGGTGCCGAGCGGTGCACGCTGAGAGTAGGAGGTGGCGTGAGCCTGTTCCCGGGCTGGTAGGCGTGTCTCGTCTGAGTTTCCACGTGATAACACAGCCTGGGGAGAGCACTTGCGTGGGACAGGCCTGCGTGGTCTCCTGTTGTGGGCCGCGGAGGGGGGGTCCGTGGGCGGGCGGGGCGTCAGCTCTGGGCACTGGTCAGGACGGCAGATTCTTGGGCCCCACCCGCTATTCCCGGGGCTCCAGGGAGGGGGGGTGCACATCGGGGGGAGAAGGGCCGTCCTGGTGCCTGAAGTGCGGGGTGAGTGCCCCTCTAGGGAGGGTGCAGGGTCTCACCTCTTCTGACGGGCACCGAGTCCCTAAAGATGACGTGTGGCTCTCCAGCTCGTCGGCTGCTACTTTCTGTGACCCGCTGCGGTGTGGGGACATGGGTCGAGGGCTCGGTCCCGGGTTTAAGGGGTGGGACAGGCCAGCCTGGAGTAGACGGCAGGTGAGGCGGCAGAGGCGGGAGCACCGTTCCCCAAAACCGTGGCTTCGAGCATGTTTCTCAGTAAATACAGCTCTTATGCCTTCAGGCAGGCTGGGCGGCCTCCCTGCGCGTCTGACCTCCGGGCTCCTTTCCGATTTCCGACGCCTGGTGTCCGTGCAGGTCGGTGGGCGGCCCATGCTCTCCTGCCTGGGAAGACGGCCCTGTAGCCTGGACTGTCGCCTGCTTCTCCAGGCCGTCAGGGGTCCCCCTTCAGGCCTGGAAGGCGGGACAGCACGGTCTCCGGGCGTCGGCTGCTCTCTGCCTCTTCGGTGGCCGCAGTCCAGCATCTTTCTCCTTGACCGTGGAGCGTGTGCGGGCGCAGGCCTTTCCGTCCGTTCTGACTGGGACTCGCCTTCCTTGTTCTGACACCCCCCAAAGGGGGTCTGTGCCCTCCGTGGGGAGGGGCCGGCGGGAGCTCTGCACCCAGGGCTTTCCTGGACTTTACTTTGTGGTCCCCTTCCCTTGGCTGATTTTCACTTGTGTCTTCTCGTGATCATAAACCTAGGCCGGGGGGCGGAGCCTGTCACGCACTCTCGATCCTGTGGGTGGTCTCGGGGAGCCCCGGGCCTTAGAGTTGGTGTTGGCAGAGGGGGTGGTCTCGGGGAGCCCTCCCGAGTCGTCAGCTGTCTGTTTCAGAGGCTGTAGCCGGGTCTTTCTCGGGGGTCCTTGCCCACCGCGTGCGCTCCTCGTGAGGTCGGTGTGTCTGGGTTCCGAGTTCCGCCTCAGCGGGATTGTTTTCTGTAGATGTTCTGTGTGTGCTGGCATGTCCTGTCCCCACAGAGTGGTTTTGCCTTTGTTTCTGCCGGATGCCCGGGGCTTTCAGTGGCTCCGAAACCACAGATTATTGACTTCTTGCTTGGCTCCCACACGAGTGGCGGCATGAGGTCGGACTGTGTGTCTCTGTACAGTGAGCCGAGGGTCCTGGCTTTTTGGGTGACTGTGGAAATGCTCATGCTGTTGGTGCTCCCGCATCCTCTCTCTCGTGGCCTGCCCCTTGTGTGCCCCCCGACCTCTCCCATTGGTGGATCAGGCTCAGCCGCGTGGCTCCCAGCGGACGCCTGACACACGCTTGCTCTCCGGGGCCTGTTCCCTTGGCCCTGCCGCCCCCAGGGGGACCTGAGCTGGCTCCTGGGGAGAAAGCCCGGCCCCCAGTCAGCCCTCCAGCCAGCACAGCCACAGGAGTGGGTCAGGATCAGCGGGAGCCCGGCCACACCCACCCCCACAAGCCCCTGTCCTGGGGCTGGGGATGCCACAGCAGGTAGCTGATGGGGTGGCTTTTTCTCCCTCCCCAGAGCCCAGGGATCCCTGCCACTTCCCTTCCCACACTCACGGCTGCAGTGGGGTCTCAGTCCCACCTCCCGGCTCTCCCCTTGGGTCCCTCTTTGGACTGAAGTCCTGGTGCACTACAGGGCGGTGGCTTACCCTGTGGGTCAAGTGTGGACGTCTCTGTTTCTGGCAGCGGGGACCCCTCTTTCTTGTGATCTCGAGTATCCACTTCTTTTCCCTTGTATTTGGCGTTTCTCTGTGCTGCGGGACACGGGTCCGTGCCGTTGGTCCGCCAGCGTCCCTCCTCATCAGCCCGCAGGCTTCCGTCCTTGCTAGTGTGTGGGCCTTGAATGGCTTGTTTGTGAGTGGAACAGGTTTACGCCAAGGAGAATGGACACACACACGCATGCGGCTGGGGCTGGAAAGACGTCAGCCCTTCTCACGACGCTCTCCAGGGAGGACGCGGGGGAAGGCTTTATTCTGGGGTTCTGGTGGGCAGGTGCTCGCTCCGGCAGCACCACGAGGACAGGCGTTGGTGGGGACCGAGGCCACCGGGATCCACTCCTTCCCTTCTGGGTCGTAGCCCCAACCGTCCTGTGGGAGACAAGCCAGGCTGCTGGTTCCAGGCCGGGCCAGCGGGCGTGGCTGTGTGCGGTGGTGCCCCAGTGGGCCGTCCCCCCGTTCTCCTTCCGCTGACGGTGAGATGAGGTGTCCCTGCCA